>JAEQBH010001564.1:0-149637 GCA_016808115.1 Tetrastigma voinierianum | reverse complement strand
GAGTAAGACACAGTCGTACTATTAACACTCATTGCTTGTGGAGATGGCTTATGGGCCTGTTCTTACTTGATATTGAGCGACAGATGACCCAACTAAGACTCCTATTAGCTCAATTTGGTTGATGCTAGATCTGACAATTTGAATTTGGCCCACTTGGAATTAAGGCCAGACTAGGCTGCTATTTTATTTGCCTAAAAAAATTGAACAAAATTTGGCTTGGAATTAGGGAGTAAAATTGATTTGCCATTTGATAGCCTAAAGGGGCCAAATTTGGCAGAGCCCACGAATCGCTAGCTCTAGCTGATGCTTGGGCCAGTCGTATGATCATCATGATTTGGTTCTTTGGACGTAATTCCTTACTAATTGGGTTGGCTTGAAATTTGTTGGCCAAGTGATTGTAACAGTGAACCATTCACTCATAATTCTTTCTATTTTTAACCGATGTAGGATGTGACAATTCTATTTCTTCACCTTGACAGTTACTCCCTACTACGGTCCACTTCCACAACCTTCAGTTCTTGCTTCCTTGAAACCTTCACAATGGTCACTAAACAACATGTTAGACGAGCTCTCCATCTATCTTAAAGATTTTGTTATCTTGGGATAAGCTCTGATACTATTTGTAACAATCCATTTTTTTAAACTATGTCGTCTTTGATCAAAAGAACGGTGCAGAGTAACTTTTATAGTTTTATATATATTTGTGCTCTGTCCCAGTCAATGGGCCCAAATACCATTATTTTGGTTTTGGGTATGAGCCCAAATAGTTTATGATAAATTAATAAGATGGGCCTTCGGCCCACCTAGCAAACCTAGTGTTAAGGTACAAATTATATATTGAGTGCAATTGTGCTTCAGTGAAATTTAGAGTGACTCTTACCAAACTAGTTAATAAGTTTTATATTTATTTAGATCAATTTTACAAAGATTTATAAAGGTTTATGCAAGAAATGTAACTTAATGTAATAGGGAATTTGTATATAGTATAAGTTAGGGAAAATAATAATGATAGGAATTTGTATAGGTATAAGTTAGGAAAATAATAATGATGGGAATTTGTATAGGTATAAATTAAGGAAAATAATAATGACATGAAAGAAGTATAAATTACCAAATAAAAATAGGTATAATAATGACATGAAAAGAAGTATAATAAATCATAATGAAGTATCAATTAATTTAATGACATAGAAAGAGATATAAATTGAAATAAAATAGGTATATAATGACATGAAAGTATAATGACAAATCATAATAGGTATAAATTAATGAAAAGAGGGTAAAAGGTAACTTCCTAATAGATACCTCAAGTATAAATTGGAGTAAGAAAAAGAAAATCATTTCTATTCTTCTTTGCTTTCTCCGTGGTAGAATTTGAGAGGACGTACGAACTTTTGGATCTGGGTTCAAACAGGGTTTACTGGGTAAGATCTTCGTTTACTTTTCTAGATTCTTTGATGTAGATTAACTAATTTTCTTTAGGTTTAGATAAATGCACTGAAGAAGTCGATTTTTGATTACACTTTCGTTTTTTAGAAATAAAATAAAATAAGGATTGGTGGTGTCATATTGAATTACTTTGAGTATGAGAATTAAAAAAAGTATTTAAGGATAAATTTTGAAGAAAATAATGATAAATAAATAGATAAATTTAGAAAAGGATTAGAATTACAGTATAAATATTTGTATTTGGTAGTATTTAAGATAATATATTTATTTTGGCAAGTAAATATTTTATTAAGGATTGAGATAGATAAAGAATATGATTAGAAATAATTAGTTAGCAATTATAGGAAATAAGATACGTGTAATACTTGTTGTCAAGTATGATAATTGTTAGTAAAAAAGGCTAGACAAGTATTGTGTAATAATATAATTTGTAAAATAATATTAATATTATTTCTTCACAGTAAAAGATTTAGTTAGGATTAAGCGTAAAAATAAATAAATTATTAAAATAAGATCTAGAAGGAAATATGAGTTTTATAAAAATTTGTAAAACTACCTAATTGAATAGTTATCGTTTGAGCAGTTAATCGATATGTTTGAGGTGAGCAAAATAATTATAATTGTTAGAATATCAAATTAGGAAAGTTTTAGAATAAATAAGTAATGATGATGACTCTTGTATTATTTTAGGAGAAAATGTTGTTGGTGAAGAAATTGCCCAGGATTAGAGCTGCTGAAAGTTTTGATCTCGCTGAGGTAAGGGATTACAATCTGTTTAGAAAAATTATTATTTTTATACATATGTACGTGTAAGGGATATTAATGCAGATTTTTAAAAAGAAAATTGTTTGTTTTTACTTCATTTAAGGATGAAAATTGTTTTAATTGAATTATATATAATCTTGGTTTATGAAAAGTTTTACTTTTTATTTATTTGATTATCCATGGATCAAAAAGTAGTTTTATTGTGATTATCTCTTTTTAAGAGATTGTTTGTTTAAGAAAAAATGTAGGAATATGATGTTTGTGGTTGGATTTTGGATAGATATTTGTTACGGTTGGTTTGGCGCTTTCGCGGGGCTAATAGTTGACCTGTTCGGCCCTTGTCAGGGATATAATAGTTGACGCTACATTTAACTGGTGGGGAATGTAATTGATTTGACACGTACTCCCCAGGGATTTGATTTAGGAATTCTTGTCTTAGTAGTGTTGATTCGATCATTAAAAGACGATTTGCGACTGTACTTATTTGAAAGTCCACATAGCGGGCACCTTTGATATTTGATAATGAGAAAAATATATTTGAAATGTATTTGATTTTGGATTTGATATGAAAGTGTTTGAATCGAGGCTGATATGAAATTGTTGGATGGCATTTGATATGAAAGCCAGATTTAGCGAAATGGATGTGAATGTTTGGAAGTATATTTTGTTAATGTTACGCTTATTTTTGAGATCAGTTTGATGAAAAACATCTCACTATTTGTTATATGATTGACTTTTTTGATCCTTGAAACGCTATTAGTATTCTTATTGAGCTTTTAGCTCGCTCAAAATTGTTGACATATTTTCGGTGCTAGTTTCCTTGAGGAGTGATGTTTAGGTTAGAGATTAGATCAAATCGTTAAGTTTGATTAGAACTTTATGTTGGATCGTGTTATTTCATGGATTCGTGTTTATGTGAAATGTTGGGTTTTGAAAGTTAATTGAGAGAGTCGACGGATAAAACGTTATTTTTATATTAGTCTGGAGTGAGTTTGAGAGATCTCAGGCTATTGTTGTATTACGAGCAGCTTTATATAGCGTGCATGGTGAGATTTGAATATTTAAGTAATTTTTATCGTAAATTTTGAATTTGGAGAATTTACTTATGAATTTAGAAGGTTCTTGCATTTACTTTGAATATGTGATTGGTAATTGGACAAAATCCGATTACAAAGAAAGGTTAGTGTCGTTTATTCTTGACAGTAATTTGAAAGCTTTGAGGTGTGAATTGTGATCATCTTACTGGAATTAGGTTTCGGGGCGTGACATCTAATGTGGAAGCGGGTACTTACTGTGTCTTCAATATTTTAGGGCAAAAACAGATTACTAGAATCTGAACTTTCGAATCACAGTACGAACACCCTTTTTGGGTTTAGATGATCAGAAGAATGATACGAGAGAAACTCTGGTTTTCTATTCAAAATAACTGAACCACAGAGAGGAGCAGATTCCTAAACTTATAGGTTCTGAAACGCACCCTGTAAGACACATCCTTGGATGTGTCTTTTGGGTTTCAGGTCGAGTGAAGCCCAATGTCCACTTGGACGACCCATGCCTATAACCCAACAATTTACCTACCATTAAGGCAACCTGAATAGACTAAACCATCACAAACATGGGGTTTCCATAGGTGTATTAGTGCAGAAAATCATTGGATACCTGATGATGAGATCTCCCAAAAACTCATATCGTGCCATATTCCAATTGCTGAACTACAAAACTCTACTCTTCCTCCATTGAGAGTTATTTCAAATGGTAAATCTCATCAAAACGAGAATTGATCAAGATTTGGAACAGAGTCCTATGAAGCTTCAAATAACAATTACTGAATTTATTCAAACAAGACTTTTGTTCATAGGACAACATATATTCAGTCCCTTTACTAGGAAAAAGAAGCTAAACATATTCAGGAAAATGAAACACTTATGGGGCTCAGTTGTTCAAGGTATAAGGAAGATACTCCAATTAGTTTATGGCCATCTCTTCTCACTATGTTCAAACAGCTGTTTCAAATTGTAAGGTTTTATCACATTGTGAGTTCCACTCCATATTAATTCAGCCAGCTGCTGGTAGGCCCTTTCAGTAGGATGAAACGGATCGAAGAAAAAATATTCGTTTGCATCGCTGCATAGCTCATATTCTGTTGTTCCTCTCATCCCTCCACAGCTGTACAGGGCCCTGTAGGGGCCTGAGCCGCAGCATGCTTTCTTCACTTCTTTGAAACCTGGGCAACATGAATTGAGAATGTAGATTATAGCAGAGGAGGTGCATTTTGGTCATATGGGGAAGCATACAAATATGAAGAGGGCAGTATAATGTACCATATTTTGAAGGATTGTCCATTCTTTCCTTGGCAGTAGTATAGAAATCAAATACTGAATACTTGAATCCCTTTAACTGGCTCTCTAGCCCCTGAAGAACCTCAGGAAGAACTGTGTTGTGTAGTTTAGCTAGCACTGTGGCTTCTTCCAAGCACTCATCAGAGCTTCCTTGTTGGAGTTTGATTGCTTCCATGGCTGGTAGACAGCCCAATGGCCCCATGTTCACGAACCCGAATTTCCTTCCTCCTTTTTGATATATCTCCTGAGAAATGAAAAAAATAAAATAAAATTGAGGACAAAAATACAACAAAAGTAGCAGCAGCCATAATTTAACGTGAAGAAAGAGTAAGGATTGTTGTATTACTTCAATTACAACTGTCAAATTGCCCATCACCATGTCTAGATACTGCTTCTGAGAGTAGAACATACTGTAATTCCTGAACAAGGGGCTTATATAGTCATTGGATCCAATACTGATAAAGTAGACAGCATCAAGCAGCAGTTTCTTGGATTCTTCATCACCTAGCTTCTGCCTCAAGTGCTTCTCCACCTTCTTGAAATACCTTAATTGTGTGTTGAGGTTTACCACCTGAAAAAAAATGGTGAAAAACCGTGCCTCCATGATTAAAAAGTACCAACTTTCAAGAGATTTTGCTTTTGCATACCGTTCCTTGATTGATCTCATCCAAAGCACCAGCCCCACCAGATGCAAAGTTGGCCCCATAAGTGAATTCATGATCACCGGGCTGCAGATATGGAGGAATAAGTGGGAGATTTGCATACTCAGCTGCAGCAAATCATAGAAAATCAGATGGGCAACAGTTAACTAATTCAGATACTAAAAGAAAACAATAAATGTCCCACAGTCTCTCACAGATGAAATCAGGAATGAGCCGGCCATCGGAAAACCTCCCAGTGGGGTACTTAAAGAATGTTTCCCCATATGGGGTAAAGTTGGCCTGATTTAAAGTTGTAGCATTGATGTAGTTGTTGTTCCCAGGATCTAGAAGTGAATCCCCAAAGATGAAAAAAGCAACATGGTTATGAGGTTGGTGGGAGTGACTCTGGCTGCTGGTTGGGATGAGTAGGTATGAAGAGAAGATCAGCAAGAAATGGATCATCTGGAAGTTGCTGAAACTGGCCATTTTCAACCTGCTTTGCTGTATCTGTTATCCTTACCTGCAATTGTTATATATTCATTCTTTATATGATATGGCAGACAAGACTAATCAACATGGTCGGATAATAATGTTTCAATCTTTACTTTTAAATTTAAGAGTTGATCGAGTTTCGAAAAGAGATCATTAAAATAATTTGCTAAATTCCATGGTAGGACTTGTTCAAATGTCAGTAACATGTCAAGAGATGTGCTCCATTCTTTTATTAGTAATGTTTTCATTATTACTGTTTTTAAGAAAAATCACCCAGTGAGAAAAGGTTTTGACAATGTGTTACATGATAATATCAGGTAGCTTTTCTAACCCTTATAACATTGCTCTCAAATTGGCTCTTACATGACAAGCTGATCACAGGATTCTACTCTCCAAAATTAATATTTATTGTAGATCAAATGTATAAGACCCCGCATCAAGTTGGATGGATTCTAAATTGTCATTATCAGTAAGTCCAAGTTGTGGATGAGGTTTCAAAAAAGGCAGCTTTGCATCCTGTGGCACCAATTGACTGAGGTGATGTCTTATTCCAAAGAAAATATCATATTTGATTATATGAATAACTCATATAGAGGAGATATTTTGTCAAAATATATATATATATATATATATATAGATATATATATATATAGAGAGAGAGAGAGGACATATTCTGATAAGGATCTTCCAACCTGGCCTGAAAACAGGGGATCCACTTTAAGTCTTTCAAGAAACTTGATATCCCAATGATGTCATGCATTAACAATGACATGTATAACATAGCAACATGATATCTCCAAAGTCTACATATTTGAAAATCTATGTGGCCCAAATAATATAATTCGGTTCTGTATGTGTGATATCAATGATTTGATGTCACCATTTCCCAATGTTTCTAGTTTGAATCGCATGATCATGCAAAGATGGCATGTGCGCCATTATGTAGTCGGCAATGGCCATCTGTAAATGAGTTAGCGTGAAAATAACAAAAAAGCAGCAAGTTAAAAAGCTACATGCTCTACGTGAAAGAATCACATTATTGAGAAGAAAATGATAGAGAGAGGTAGAGGGGGTGATTTAAGGCCAAGAATGGCCAAAAACTCATATCATTGGATACCTGATAATGAGATATCACAAAACTCATATCATTCTGCATATTCCAATTGCTGAACTACAAAATCTACTCTTCCTCCATTGAGGAGTTATTTCAAATGACAAATCTCTCATCAAAAGCAGAGAATTGATCAAGATTTAGGTAAGAGTAAGCTTCAAATAACAATTGCGAATTTACTCAAACAAGACTTTTGTTCAGAGGACAACATATATTCAGTCCTTTACTACGAAAAGATTATAAACATATTCAGGAAAATGAAACACTTATGTAACTCATTTGTTCATGGTATAAGGAAGATGCTCAAATTGGTTGCATGGTATCCCTTCCTCACTATGTTCAAACAGCTGTTTCAAATTGTAAGGTTTTATCACATTGTGAGATCCACTCCATACTAATTCAGCCAGCTGCTGGTAGACCCTTTCAGTAGGATGAAAGGAATCGAAGAACATATATTCGCTTACATTTGCTGCATAGCTCATATTCATTTGTTCCTCTCATCCCTCCACAGCTGTACAAGCCCCGGTAGGGGCCTGAGCCGCAGCATGCTATCTTTGCTTCTTTGAAACCTGGGCAACATGAATTGAGAATGTAGATTATAGCAGAGGAGGTGCATTTTGGTCATATGGGGAAGCATACAAATATGAAGAGGGCAGTATAATGTACCATATTTAGAAGGATTGTCCATTCTTTCCTTGGCAGTAGTATAGAAATCAAATATCGAATACTTGAATCCCTTTAACTTGCTCTCTAGCCCCTGAAGAACCTCAGGAAGAACTGTGTTGTGTAGTTTAACTAGCACTGTGGCTTCTTGAAAGCACTTCATGAAACTTCCTTGTTGGAGTTTGATTGCTTTCATGGCTGGTAGACAGCCCAATGGCCCCATGTTCACGAACCCGAATTTCCTTCCCCCTTTCTGATATATGTCCTGAGAAATGAAAAAAAAAAAAAATTGTGGACAAGAATAGAAGAAAAGTAGCAGCAGTCATAATTTAATGTGAAGAAAGAGTAAGGATTATAGTATTACTTCAATTACAACTGTCAAATTGCCCATCACCATGTCTAGATACTGCTTATGAGTAGAACACTGTAATTCCTGAACAAGGGGCTTATATAGTCATTGCCTCCAATACTGATAAAGTAGACAGCATCAAGCAGCAGTTTCTTGGATTCTTCATCACCTAGCTTCTGCCTCAAGTGCTTCTCCACCTTCTTGAAATACCTTAATTGTGTGTTGAGGTTTACCACCTGAAAAAAAAATGGTGAAAAACCGTGCTGCCATGATTAAAAAGTACCAACTTTCAAGAGATTTTGCTTTTGCATGGTTCAACCAGTTGATCTCATCCAAAGCACCAGCCCCACCAGATGCAAAGTTGGCCCCATAAGTAAATTCATGATCACCAGGCTGCAGATAGGGAGGAATAAGTGGGAGATTTGCATACTCAGCTGCAGCAAATCATAGAAAATCAGATGGGCAACAATTAACTAATTCAGAGACTAAAAGAAAACAATAAATGTCCCAGTCTCTCACAGATGAAATCAGGAATGAGCCGGCCATCGGAAAACCTCCCAGTGGGGTACTTAAAGAATGTTTCCCCATATGGGGTAAAGTTGGCCTGATTTAAAGTTAATAGCATTGATGTGATTGTTGTTCCCAGGATCTAGTAAATCAAATCTAAAGATAAATAACATAATTTATGAGGTTGGTGGGAGTGACTCTGGCTGCTGGTTGGGATGAGTAGGTATGAAGAAGATAGGCAAGAATGGATCCATCTGGAAGTTGCTGAAACTGCCATTTTCAATCTGCTTCAACTGTATCTGTTATCCTTACCTTCGATTGTTATATGTTCATTCTTTATGATATAGTAGACAAGACAGATCAACATTGTCATATAATAATGTTTCAATCTTTACTTTAAATTGAAGAGTTGATTGAGTTTCAAGTGGATAGTGTTAAAATAGTACCATTCAGCAACTGGAATTGTTCAAATATGATCATATCAAAACATATATTATTTTGGTATTAATGACAAATGCAGCAGCGTAAGCTGATCTGATAATATCAGGTAGCTTTTCTAACCCTTTTAATATTGCTCTCAAATTGGCTCTTACATGACAGCTTGATCTGGGATTCTGCTCTGAAAATTAATATTTAATGTGTCAGATCAAATGGATAAGAACGCGTATCAAGTTGGATGGTTACTAAATTGGCATTATCAGTAAGTCCAAGTTGTGGATGAGGTTTTAAAAATGGCTGCTTTGCATCCTGTAGCACCAAAGAACAGTTGACTGAGGTGATGTCATATTCCTAAGAAAATAGCATATTTGATTATATGGATAACTCATATGGAGGACATATTTTGTCTATATATATATATCATTATCAGAATATGTCCCTTTATATATATATATATATATATATATATATATATATATAAGGACATATTCTGATAATGATCTTCAACCTGGCGCTTGTGAATACAGGGGATCAATTTAGAATCTTTCAAAACTTGATATCCCAATGATGTCATGCATTAACAATGACATGTATAACATAACACCTTGTCATTTAATCCAAATTTGTGGAGATTTCATGATCAAATTTCTACTTTAAACCTTTCATTCCATTGGAATGATACAATAAGTGATACCTAAGCTTCCCTTGATTCAGGGGCATGGTAACGAAAAAAAAAATCAAGAAAGGTTATTATGCATTAATTTGACTGAAAATTGATCAGAAGTGACAACTGTAATGGTATTAGGCATGTCATTTTCTTTTGAAAGGCGAAAACAAGTTGAAATAACTACAATGGGATTACCTGAGACACAATTTTCAATTCAAGAAGGAACTGAACATTAAGCAAATTATGCACAGTGTAACATAGGTTTTTTGTTTTTAAGATAAATAATTTGTTGATTCATTATAAACATAGAGAATCAAATTACTTAAGAATTTTAGAATAAAACAGCAATGCTTAGTTAATAGCATGCAGCAATTGGCTCAGGTGGCTCAGCACAAATATTTGATAATCTTATAATAGTATTAGAATCTTATGATTAGGTTTACGTAATGTGGTCGTGATTTATGTAAGTCCGATGTTTTGCCTTATAGATAAATGTTTGTAAATCTTAAGATATGTAATACTTGAATCTGAAAAACAGTTAACAAAAATTATAAAAAAAAAAAACAACGTAAAAACTCGTATCTATGTGAATGAATCACTTTATTGAAAAGAAAATGATAGAGAGAGATGTAAAGGGGTGATTTAAAATGAGAATAATGAAAAAAATCGCATACCAACTGAGAAAGAAGCTAATAAGAAAAAGGGAACAAGAAGACGAGGAAGGAGGGCGGCTTGCTGTAACATAGGTCAAGCAAATAGTTCTTTCAAATTGTAAGGTCTTGTAATGTTGTGAGTTCTCACATTAACTTATTAGTGCTGGTTGACCTTCTCAGTAGGATGAACTCCATCAAAGAACACATATTCCCTTGGATTGCTGCATAATTCATACTCTTTCTTTGTTCCCTCCCCCCCACAGCTAACAAGAGCCTTGTAGGGACCTGAACCACAACATGCTATCTTCGCCTCTTTGAAACCTTTGGCAACATCAACACAGAAGATGAGTTAGAACAAGGGTCATGTGAGGCAACAGAGAAAAGTTTATGGTATGAAAATAACGATGACATTGTTAAATGTTGATTCTCACCAAAGGCTTAAAAACTTGTAGGATTTTTAGTTTAATATGAATATAGTACCTTTAATGCATAACTGCGTGCGACCCTGAAGCCAGCGCGTGGAGAGTCAAATAAATAAAGCGAGTCTCGATGGACTTGAGTCAGTGAAATGGGAATAAATTAGAAAAGTGTTCGAGCTCGGGGCCTCTTGTCGAATGGTACACGTCTGTGTTAAGCAATGAGTGCAAAGTTAACTGTAGGATTGGGTTTTAATATGAATATCATTACGTTTAACAGACATATAGTACCATATTTTGAAGGGTTGTCCATTCTTTCCTCAAATGTGGTGTAGACATCAAACATTGAGTATTTGAATCCTTCCAATTTGTTCTGTAGCTTATGAAGAACCTTGGACATGGCTTTGTTGTGTAGTTTTGCTTGCTCCGAGGCTTCTTCTATACACTCACCAGTTCTGGTTTTGATTGCTTTCATGGCTGGTACACAACCTAATGGCCCCAAGCTAGGATCCCAAATTTCCCTTCCTCAATCTTGTATATTTCACAAGAAAAACAGACACAAAATAAGTGAATGCAAAACCACTCTTCTCTATCACAATGAGTAGAAAAATGGTTCCAAAGATGAAAGGATGCTATTACTTTGATTACGACTGTCAAATTTCCAATCACCATATGCCGGTATGGCTTCCAAGAGTAGGACTGAAGCACACTTGAGTTTGTGAAGTAGGGGCTTAAGTAGTCATTGCTTCCAATGCTAATCAAGTAAACAGCATCAAATAGCATTTTCTTTGCATCTTCATCTCCTAGCTTCTGCCTCAACAGTTTCTCCATGTTCTTAAGATAGATCAGCTGTGTGTTAAGGTTTATCACCTGAAAATGGTACATCAACATGGCATCAAACATGGGTAAATGCTATCTGGAGTCTTGTATTTGAATATGGACTGGGATTCTTAGAATTTCTTAACAGAGATGATGTTGAAAACAATGAGCACAATAATAAAATAAAATAACACAGAAAACTCTAAGATTTTACTTGGAAATCCTTTGGGGAAAAAAACCAGGGGCAAATGAGAAAGTTTCACTATGAATCTAAGAATAATTATACGGTACAACGGAATAGAGAATAAACCCTAATATCTTGATATAACGAAAATACCCGAGAAGAAAGGTATCTGCCCAACCCCTCTGCTATCAGATCCCTATTTTTTCTCAACTTTTTATTTTCACAAAAGTCATACCTAAACCAAATTAGGGTCACAAATCAATAAATGAGCTATTATGCCAAATATATACCCAGCAGAACTAGAACTCGCACTTTGGGTAATTCTAATCCTCTTCAGAGATCACATACCTTTCATGATGAGTCTCATCCTAGAGCACCGGCTCCAGCAAATGCAAAGTTTGCTCCATGAGTAAATTGATTACTACTCCCACAGGTTGGAGATATGGCGGAAGGAATGGAAGTTTGCATGCTCAGCTGCAGGGCAGGAACAATGATCAGCTGGATACTAAATCCTTTGAGATGCTAGAGAGAAATCAACAGCACTATTACTTTTTACCTATAAAATCAAGGATCAGACTGGCCATCTGAAAATCTCCCAGTGGGACATCCAAAGAAAGGTCTCCCCATATGGCCAGAAATTCGCCGTTGAGTCAGTGGTGTTGATGTACTTATTGTACCAACATCAAAGTGAATCCCCAAAAGACAGAAGAATGCAACATGCTTATGTGAATGGTGTCTTTTGACTCAGGCCGGTTGCTGGGATGAGTAGGCATGCACAGCAGAGAAGGGCATGGATTATGGGAATGCCTGAACTTGCCATTTGAAGGCTGCTTCAGCATCTTTCTCCTTGGTTCTGGCAGTTGTTGAAGGGATCTTAAAAGATTGAATATTCTTCAGTCTGACCAATTTTCTACTTATATTAAATTGGTGAAACGACCTTATCAGTCATGATCTCGACAGTAACAAAATTTTTTTTCAATTTTTTGGGGTCAAGATATTTAATATTTGTCTCTTAGGTTTCAAGAAAGTACCAGACAAGAAAAAAATATTAGAAAATAATTTTCTTATATTTGATTTTATGATAAAAAAATATAAATGAAATCGAATATAATAAAAAATTTCAAAAATTTAATATTTTTAAATTTTTTAGTCCGACATGAACAAATAAAATGAATATAAATAAAACATATTAAATTAATTTATTAAGTTTAAGCTTATTCTATATTTTCCTCCAAATTTTTTTTCCTTCTAATTTTCCTCCTAATTTTCTTTATTTAATACTTTTTGGGTTCCAAAAGAAGCATTAAACTTTCAATTTTAATCTGTCTCCTAGTGCAGCCGGAGATATTTTATGTTAGCTGAAGATCTAGCAGGTTCTTTGATCTCTATCAGGAAAGAAAAAACTAAGAAGGTGAAGAATAGTTGGAAAAGCACCAACTGATCCAATGACACTAGACAGGACTTTCATTCAGAAGAAAGAAAAGACTGAGCATATTTATTTAGTATCCAAAAATAGGAGATGCATATAAAAGTATCTGAAAAATGCTAAAACATAGTTCAATCAAATAGTTCTTTCAAATTGCAGTGTCCTGTGGTGTTGCAAGTTCCACTCCAAATCAGCTCAGCCATCTGCTGGTAGGCCCTGTCTGTAGGATGAGCTGAATCAAAAAACACATATTCGCTTACATTTCTGCATAACTCATACTCTTTTATTCCTCTCTTCCCCCCACAGCTTGGGCGTCCTCTGTAGGGACCTGAACCACAACATGCTATCTTCCCTTCTTTGAAGCCTTTGCAGCAACAACACAAAAGGTGAGTTATAACCATATAGTTATTTGAGGTGCAAGGCAGAATTGAGGCGTGGGTTTTTTTATAAATGATGCGCATCATATGTCAAATATATATTTTATGATTCTTGTGATGGTTGTTTCCTATTTTTATATGACTTTCTCGCAATTTTTTGGCTATTTTAGTTGATTTTTTTGCTGCTTCTCCGTTTCTATAAGGATTATATAGTAGTTGAGAGGGTTAAAGCCTTTTTTGGAGTTGAAACAAGACAGAAATAGGGGTGGAGAGGCTGAAATCATGAAAATCAGGTCTCTAAGGCTAAAATGATGTTGTTTTGGCCACTTGAGTCTATTTCAACGGCCGTTTTGGTAAAGTTAAATAAACATCGACAACGATGTCGTAATGGTAAAAAAAGCTCGAGGCGAGGCGCTACGACAAGGAGTGGTGGTGCATGGGCTTTAAACGTGCTTGAGGCACTCCTTTGATAACTATGGATTACAACAGATGTAAGAAATTTGACCATGGGAAAAACATAAGATATGAAGAAGTGATGGCATACCATATTTTGAAGAAGTTGTTCATTCTTTCCTCAAAGAAGAGCATAGAAATTGGAAATAGATATTTGAATCCTTTCAACTTGCTCTCTGGGTCCTGCAGAATCCTTGGAGAGCTTTGTTGTGTAGTTTTGCTACCTCTGTGGCTTCTTCCATGCACTCGCCCGCGCCTCCCTGTTGGGATTTGATTGCTTTCATGGTTGGCAGACAACCTATTGGCCCCAAATTAACAAGCCCAAACTTCCTTCCTCCTTTCTTATATATTTCCTGAAACATAGACAAATCATAAGGACAAAGCATGGAAAAATGAAACTGTTTTTGAGATAAAATATGTTATTGCTGTTACCTTGATTACTACTGTCAAATTGCCAATCACAATATGAACATTTTGTTTCTGAGAGGACTGAAGAACAGTCAAGTTCCTGAAGAAGGGACTCAAGTAGTCATTGGTTCCGATACTGATCAAGTAAACGGCTTCAGACAGTGTTTTCTTGGCAGCTTCATCACCTAGCTTCTGCCTTAACAGTTTCTCCACATTCTTGAAATAGGTTAGCTGTGTGTTGAGGCTTATCACCTGAAAAATTGTACAAGATATGTTATTTAATCACATGATACTCATCTTGTCCCAAATAAAAACCTCACACAATCAACTCAAAAACATGGTTGGGTTGCTTGGTTTGTAATGGAAAAAAACTAGACTATCTCAATTAGATTTCAAGCCTATTAATATTTTAGAAGACCTTTCACCTCCCACTAAAAGGCCTTGTAGCAAGAGGAAAGTTACTCATTATATATCATTGATTGGAATTTGTGTCAGCCGATGTGGGACTTCAGCAACTCATACGTGGAGCTTTGGTTTTTCTTTTTATTTTTCGATTCATACAGGATATTAAGTGTGGAGTATGTAATTTGTCTGTGTTAAACGATCAGCTCTCTTAAAAGTTCAATTTCTGAGTTTGAATTTAATGAATAATAAATGCCTTTATGTGTAGCTACTTATGGATGATCA
This sequence comes from Tetrastigma voinierianum, assembly GCA_016808115.1. NCBI lineage: Eukaryota > Viridiplantae > Streptophyta > Magnoliopsida > Vitales > Vitaceae > Tetrastigma > Tetrastigma voinierianum. The sequence continues at coordinate 134,793 of JAEQBH010001564.1, read as the reverse complement.
TCACATGCGTATCAAATAAATAAAATAGAATCTTATGAACTTTGGAAATAAACGAATGAGGAAATAAATTGCAAAAGAACTGATTTGAACTACAGGACCTCTATCCGTTAAGTATCTATGTTAATATTTTTAGAATCGCTACTTCTCATGAAAGGCCTTGTATGAAGGTTTTACTCGTATATATTAAACAATTCAACCGTCTAACCAATGTGGGACTTGACAAAGCCTATCAATCAATTTTGAGGAATGGTATCTAATCCTTGATTAGTCTCATCAAAGCACCAGCTCCTGCAGGTGCAAAGTTTGCCCCATAAGTAAATTGATTATTACCAGGCTGTAGATATGGTGGAAGGAATGGGAGTTTTTGCAAACTCAGCTGCAGAAAAGGAAAAGGGTCAGCTACTGAACAAATTAACTCAGATGCTAAAGATAGCATAAAATACTACTCTTTTACCAATAAAATCAGGGATCAAGCGGCCATCAGAAACTCTCCCGGTGGGGAAGCCGAAGAAGGTTTCCCCATAGGGCAAGAAATTTGACCGATAATTAGCGGTAGTGTTGATGTAGTTGTTGTTTCCAGCATCATAAAGTGAATCCCCAAAGAGGGTGCAGCGTATTTTCAGGCTGGTGGGGATGACTCTGACTGCTGGCTGAGATGAGAATGAATGCACACAAGACCAAGACATGTAGATTACCTCGAAGCTTAAACGCCATTTGAAACTCCTTCACTTTTTTTCTGTTTCTGCGTAATCTGCCTCATTTCATTACAATATATAGCCGTACACAAAGATAATAATCATTATAATATTGAATGTTCTACCTACTTTTTTTATTAAAATGAAAGTGTTTTGAAAATTTTGCATTTGACATTCAATTGTAATGGAACTTGGGCAGCAAGATCTTGACCAAGATGTTTTTGTATTCTTCTTGTATTAAATTTCACTTTTAACTGCAGCTTGTTGCTGCAAGCAGAGAAAGTATTTAATAAAAGTGGTAAGAAGGAATTATTGATAGGTGTATTACGTGATTGTGTTTTTCAATATATAGCCGTACAACGAAGATAATGATCATTATAATATTGAATGTTTAACCTACTTTTTTATTAAAATGAAATTGTTTTGACCAATATTCAGTGGTTTTGCTTGAAAATTTTGCATTTGACATTCGATTGTAATGGAACTTGGGCAGCAAGATCTTGACCAAGATGTTTTTGTATTCTTCTTATATTAAATTTCACTTTTAACTGCAGCTGCAAGCAGAGAAAGTATTTAATAGAAGTGGTAAGAAGGAATTATTGATAGGCGTATTACGAGATTGTGTTTTTTCAATATATAATACATTCTAGCGAAGATAATGATCATTATAATATTGAATGTTCAACCTACTTTTTGTTGGAATTGCTTCCTTTATTGGAATGGTGAACATCTTATTGGAATTGTGGCTATCTTATTGAAAAGGTGGCTCGCTATTGGAATGAGTAGCTCTGTATTGGAATGATAGGTATACTATTGAAAGGTGGCTATTGTGGAATGGTGTTTATCTTATTGGAATGGTGGTATCTTATTGAAAAGGTGGCTGGCTATTGGAATGGTGGATTTACCTTTATTAGATGACTATACTATTGAAAGGTGGCTCACTAATAGAATGGTAATTTATCTTATTGGAATGGTGGTACATAATCTTGCATATAAACTGTCTGTACTTAAATGCATGTCGTAAAATCACACATCACACATCCCTGCATCTCTAAATGAAAGAAAGAAAGGAATGGGTGAAGGAAGAAGTTAGTAGGAGAGAAGGTGAGGAAGCGATTTCAGCGGGTTTCTAATAACCTTTATGTTTGTACCGCGCGGTGAAGATGCGGCGGCGTAGTGGGTAGGCAGGTTTGTGAGACCACGTGAAATGTTATTATTATTGAAACGGTTGCTTATTCATACTCCTCTCATAAATGCGGAAGATGAGGGTGTGTTATTTTCCTGTATTTAGTATCAGGCTTTGGTTATAGGGACAGGGATATTCTTAGTAATGCTCTGTGGTTGGCATTGTTGACCTTCACATCGGGAAAAATATTTCTTTAGACTTATTTTAATCGATTTTAAAGCGAGTTACTATTCCATAAATAGTGAATTTTGTGAGTGAGTGAAATTTTGTCTAGGTGGTTCCGGTTTGTCGTGAGGTGTTCTAATAAGCGGTGGTTAGCTTGAATAGTTGAAGCGATTCGGAGGTTCGGATTCGAGGGAGCGATGGCGGGCTCTGAGTGGAGGAAGGTGTGACGAGTCCGGTGGGACCTGGGTCGCTTCTGCGGGTGGGAAGGACAAGTCTTGTGATGCCGTTTGAGCGAGACGGTCGTCGGTAGAAGTTGGGTGTAGCGAGACACGAGGAGGATGGACCTTTTGGAGCAAAGCATGGAGAAGGCAGTGGAGGATCTCAAGGTGCAGATCCAAGACCTTTAAGAGGGGATGCAAAGCTCGTCGATTCATGCGGTGTCACACGAGGAGTTCGTGACTTTTCAAGACAAGGTCTTGAGTATGCTCGCTAGCTTAGAGTCAAGGGTGGAGGTCTTGACCAAGCATGAAGAGAAGTTGAGGCAAGAGGTGGCCATTTATAAGACAGCATTGTCGGCTCGGGTTATGGCCACTCACGAGGCACCAAGGGTGGAGGTGCCAAAGCCACACACGTTCAGTGGGAAACAGGATGCCATGGCAGTCGCCGAATCCTTGATGGATTACAAGGAAAGCATGTCTTCTAATGACGAGGGCTCAAGGGTTAGCCATAACTTGGGTAGGGGAGAAGAGGTGTCCCCCAGGGGTTTAGAAGATGACTACAGCACGGATGGGGGAGAAGAGGTGCCGTGATGCGCGGGCATGGGAAGGGGCGGAGTGTCTACACTAGGAAAGATAAAGGCAAGCGCGAAGCAACGGGAGTCTACGCCAAGGCGAAAGTGCGCCTATGCGATGGTCGCGTTTGTGAGGTGTCACAGAGGAAAGCACTTTCGGTCGCCGCCATCGAGAAAAGTGAAGGCGATGGAGGATGCACGTGCGGGTTCGTCTGATTGGCGCCTCTGAGTCATGCTCGAGGCTGTCGGACAGTTTGGGCTATACTACAGTGAGCAGACTCAGGGTATTTTAGGGAGTTTGGTGGCTACGCTTTCCTGCGCGAGCAGGGTTATCAAGTCTAGGGTGAGGACACGAGATATTGTCCATGTCGGATAGAGATTACGAGTTAGGTACGGTGGCGGCGGGCGTTCGCGCGCAGATGGTAGTGATGCGGGGACGGTGAAGTGGTTCTCGATTGGTAGAGTTGAGAGATGAGATCTAGGGAGTTGATTCTTTACCGATTTTGCGATCTGTCGGGTGGCGTGAAGATGCCTCGCGATCGTCGCCCGGTTCTTTGGAAGCGAAATGAAAAGGCACGTTGGGGACTTTGTATGGAGATGTCTCACGTGTCAGCACGTCAAGGATGAACACTAGAGGCCAGTGGGGCTACTCCAAGCTTTGGAGGTAGCGGAGTGGAAGTGGGAGCACGTCACAATGGACTTTGTGACCCACTTGCCACGGACATCGTAGGGGCATGGCGGTGTGGAGTTGTGTGGACCGACTCACAGTCAGCTATTTCTTGGCGTAGTACGGATGACCTTCACATTTGAGGAGTTCGACAGGTTGTATATACTGGAAATTGTCTAGTTATATGGAGTGTCAGTCTCTATCATATCGGATCGGGATCCCCGGTTCATGGCTCAGTTTTGGAGGAGTTTCCAGAGGGCCATGGGGACACAGATGAGGATGAGCATAGTGTTTCATCCGTAGATGGATGGGCGATCAAAGAAGGGTATCCCGGGCTGGAGGACATGCGTGAGCATCGTCACAGACTTCAAGGGTGGTTGAGATGAGCACTTGCCCTTGACAGAGTTCGCCTACAACAACAGTTATCAGGCGAGTATACAAATGACGCCTTATGAGGCTTTGTATGGGAGGCCATGTAGATCTCCGGTTTGTTGGATGGAGGTGGGAGAAGAGACCCTCCACGGGACCGGATTTGATCAGAGACACCTCAGATAAGGTGGACTGGATACGGAAGCTGAAGCCGCTTTCTTTGATGAGCCGAGGGCGGCGCGAAGCCGGTCAACGGTGCAGCTGAGACCACCGGTTCCTCTGCCGAGAGGCGGATGGGATTGAGGTGTCGGTATGTCGCCCGTATGTAGTTAAGGCAGCAGGGCATGTTATTTGAGCAGAGGAGCGGATGACGCCTGAGAGCGAGGAACTCCCGGACCAGAGGAGTTCTACAACCGACTCGAAGGGCCCGCGAGGATGAGAGATGTCGGCAAGAGAGTGGGGTCTTAGTGCTGTGCGCGGAGACATGCACTAAGTAAGTGGTGCTGAGTGATTGAGATCGCGTCGGAGGTATCACGCATCATAATGAGTCTTGGCCAGATGGTAGGCGTATGAGTGACGGCCCGGGCTGAAGCTGATGAGCTTAAGCACAATATTAGAACACCCTTGTGAAGGCAAATGGTGAGCGTAATGCAGCGACGTCTGCGGGGGCCTTAAGTGGCTCTGTGATGAGCATCTTCAGAGGGCCATTGAGATAAGGACCTTCGATGATGAGAGAGAGCAGGTTGCTTTCGGGCGGATGGTGTTAGGAAGGGGGTTGTGCTTGGGGAGTCAAGCAGCAGGCTTGGGAGGCAATTGTTATAAGAGCAGTGCGCGAGTCAGTAACAAGCGTAGGGAGAGGCACGTGAGATGTGCCAAACAAGAGCAGTGTCGAGATGATACGCTGCAGGGTTAAGCGGGTCGGTGCTTTGCGAGATCTAGGCATTCGACATGTGATGGAGCGACTATAAGAAAGTCGAGGACAATCCCATGAGAAAAGATTGATCGTGAGAAGGCTGGTCTAGCATGGGTTAGACGCCGCTGCGTTGATGAAAAAGTAGGCGTGTGGCCCGGTTGGTATCCACACGGGAGGTGGAGTCACGGTTGCATGTCGGTTGGCATTCTGTGAGTTTGTCGAGTGTGCGGCGGTATTCCATGTCTCCATTACTCCGAAGTACACCGGGATCGGACTCGTGGTGGATTGGGGAGGAGCCTGGTTGATGCGGATGAGACAGCCGGAGGGACCCGATGCGTATCATGGACCCGGCCGAGGAAGCGGGTTTCTGGCGGTAAGGCCCGTGAAATTTGGTGAAGGTGTTGTGACAACACCAGTAGTGGAGGAGGTTATGGGGCTGCGATGACACCATTCATCATAACTACCCCTTCTTGTTCTAAGAAAGAAGACCCAGGATATTGCCCAAGCAATGGGAGTTAAACGGGTATGGATAATCCAGGCCCGAGTTACAGGGAAGCGGTCGAATGGATCATAGATATCTGCCCGGGGTATTACGGATAGCTTTGTTTCAAAGGTGGAATCTACGATACTAACGAGAGGATCTTGATTTAGCGAGGAAATGTTGACATCGGAAGGAGCACTACGAGGTATGTCTATACTACAGACAAGCTGCAGTGAGTTGGGGTTCTCGGATTAGAAGATAGTTCAACTTTCCCTGGCCCAGAGCGAGAATATGTCGCTATTACGAAGCCAATGAATGAAGTGACCATTGATAAGCGAGATTGTGTTCGACGATTGGCTTGAAGTAGTACCAAGATCGGGGACTCTTCACGTGATGCAAGGTGTGAAGACAGATTGAAATCAGTGTTCAAGTGGGAGATTGTTGGAATTATGGCTCACTATTGGAATGGTGGCTATCTTATTGAAAAGGTCGCTCCCTTGTATTGGAATGATGGTATCTTATTGAAAAAGTGGCTCGCTATTGGAATGGTGGCTATCTTGTGGAATGGTGGCTATACTATTGAAATAGTGGCTATAATCTTCCTATATAAACTCATCTCTTCTCATTTGTAATCATCCCATCCCACATCCACACATCCCACATCTACACATCTCTAAATGGAAAGAGAGAGTAAGGTGAAGGAAGAGAGTTGAAGTGAGAGAGAAAATTGAGAGCAATTTTCTTGGAGTGTTGTAAACACTATATTTTCTCCTTTTAGTGAAAGATCTGCAGCAGGCCGTGGAGTAGGCAAGTTTGTGCCGAACCACGTAAATATTGTGTGTCATTGATTTACTTATTCATACTCCTCGCTAAATCACGGAAGATAGGGGTGTGTTATTTACCTAACACTTTTTTACTAAAATGAAATTGTTTGACAACAAACCAGTGTTTTGTGAAAATTTTGCATTTGACATTCAATTGTAATGGAGCAGGCAGCAGATCTTGACGAGATGTTTTTGTATTCTTCTTGTATTAAATTTCACTTTTAGCGACCTTGTATTTGCAGAAAAGTAATAGAAATTAGTAGAGAGTATTGATAGGCGTATTACGTGATTGTGTTTTTACGGACATGCAATTAGAAATACTAAGTGCCTATTATGTGCAAGTATACGCTTGTCAAATAGTAAAGTGTACCTAAATCTGGATGTGAATCACACAAAAGACACCTTGATCGTAGTATGCTAAATACCAAAATTACAATACTCCTTTAATATTCAAACTAGCAATCGTGATGGCTAGGCGGAACTAAAAACGAATTTAAACTATTACTAAAGTGATTGTTCGTTTCAGATGTAAAAGTGATTAAAGATGCAAGAAGGTTAGGGTGTTGGTGTTGTTGGATAATCCTACTATGTAATGCTACGATTGTAACGCCCCAAAAATACCCTAGAATTTTTATAATAAAATTATTATATATTCCGGGTATAATTTAGGCCCAGGATTGAGTACTTTTAAGGAATTGTTAGATGAATATTGATTAAATGATTATTGAATCTGGAGATAAACCCAAGTGAAGAAGAGAAAATATGGAAATTGTAAAATGAGGACCTAAGGCCTAAGGGTCAATTGCAAATAAGTTTAGATGTCTAAGTGAAATTAGGAGAAATAAATGAGCAAGGGGAAAATAATAAGAGACTTAAATGAAGAATAATAGAGAAATAGAGGACCTAAATACAAAGAAATAAAAGAAAAAAAAATCAAAAGGAATGGGCATGGCATGTAGGAAAGGAGGGAAGTTTCCTCATTTTAAAGTCTGATTAAGGGTGATCCAGTAAGAAAAGGAAAACAGAGAAAGGAGAAGTTTTAGGTGAGCTCTCACTTCTCTCTAGATTTCCCAGATCGAACCATAGGTCTCCGTGAAACAAGAGGGAAAGTCCTTCCTCGTGACAAGAGTGCAAGTAGAGACCGGAATTGAGAATTTAATGACTCAAGAGGTAGAGTCTTCTCCTACACGGTTTGTTACTACCCTTTAAGGGTTGTGTGGTGGTTATCTTGCTTGTAGGAGAATGTTTGGTTGTATTTTGCATGTGAGGAAGCTGTACATTGTGTTAGTGCGGTAACCGGACATTGAATCGATTTTTGGGTACGAAGTGAAGGGAATTTGGTAGTGAGTCCTTCTAGTAAATTGTATCCACATCAATTAACTTGATGTTAGGCTTTTGAATTTCTCGATTTGGACCTCTATAGACCCGAGTTATGGTCGCTTTTACCGAGGTCAACTCAGCTAGATCTGGTCGAGGTCGGTTAAGTCCGGTTGGTCAACTAACGGACCTTGAAGCCGGGTTTTGGGTCCAGAAATAAAGAAATTTGGCAGTAAGTTCTTCTGGTAAATTGTATTCCATCAATGAACTTGATGTTAGGCTTTTTGAATTTCTCAATTTAATTTCCTTGTAGGCGAGAGTTATGGTATTTGCTACGAGCAGTCAAATGGCGAGAGAAATTCGGCCATAAGGTCGTCTAGCGAGGTCACTTGACCTCATGCGGCGGTCGGCGGACCTCATGCAACAGAGGTCGATGGGGTCAGCGGGACCTCATGCGTGAGGTCGTGGACCTCATCTTGTGAAGTCGGCGGACCTTGTCTGTGTAGAGCTCGTAGACCTTGTCGCGTAAGAGGCTCAATTTCGTCGGTTAGTCAGTCGCCCGAGTTGACAACGTATGACCTCCAACTTTGGAAGGTCATAACTTCTTCGTCCGAACTCCGTTTCGGGTGTTCTTGGACTCTATGGAAAGCCCATTGAGTCAAGAATACATTCATATGCCTGAGGAGGATAGAATATGTCAGACCGAGGTGTCAGACCGAGTTTACCGAGGTCAGGTCAGGTCAGTCAGTCAGCTCGGCTGGGTGTGACTACGTATGACCCCCAACTTCGGAAGGTCATAACTCCTTCGTCCGGACTCCGATTCGGGTGTTCTTTGACTCTATGGAAAGCTCATTGAGTCAAGAATTCATTCATATGCCTGAGGAGGATAGAATATGTCAGACCGAGGTGTCAGACTGAGTTTACCGAGGTCAGGTCAGCTCAGTCAATCAGCTCGGCTAGGTGTGACTACGTATGACCTCCAACTTCAGAAGGTCATAACTCCTTCGTCCGAACTCCGATTCGGGTGTTCTTGGACTCTATGGAAAGCCCATTGGAGTCAGAGTCTTCATATGCCCCTGAGGAGGATAGAGTGTGTGAGACCGAGGTGTCGGGCCCTGGTTTACCGAGGTCAGGTCAGCTCAGTCAGTCAGCTCGACTGGGTGTGACTACTTATGACCTCCAACTTCGGAAGGTCATAACTCCTTCGTCCGAACTCCGATTCGGGTGTTCTTGGATTCTATGGAAAGCTCATTGAGTCAAGAATTCATTCATATGCCTGAGGAGGATAGAATATGTCAGACCGAGGAGTCAGACAACGTTTACCGAGGTCAGGTCAGCTCAGTCAGTCAGCTCGGCTGGGTGTGACTACGTATGACCTCCAACTTTGGAAGTCGTAAGCTCGCTTCCGTCGGCTCGTTTCAGGTGTTCTTGGACTATGGAAACCCGTTGAGTCAAGAATCCCATCTATATATATATCTTTTTGAAATTGGAACTCATATTAAACTCCGAAAGTAATCCTAACCAAACTACTGTTACTTACACGAATAATATTGTTCTTTAATGGTTTTGGAATAGGTGACGAGGAGGAAAATAGCGGATTGAGATTCCAAGGATTGGAATCAAAGTGCAAGGGTTTTTGGGTTTGTTCTACCGACTTCTATTCCTCGTTTCAAGTTTTTGCATGTTTGTTCTCTGACTCTACTCTTATTTCAAGTATTTTGGTAGTTTATCAAGTAAATATGAAATAAGTACATGAATGAGTATATGAATGAGTATGTGAATGAGTATATGAAATGAGTACATAGATTAGTATATCTTTGAAAAGAGCGATCAGTGAATATGGAATTAAATGTGGTATTGGCAAGATGAATTGAATGATATCTGAGAATGAAACGCACGACGGATATTTACCAATCGGCATCGTCACGAAGCGCCGAAATTGTCCAATGTTGGCCGGGACACACTGTCGGCATCCGTCATGATGGCGTATGGCATTGAAGAAATGTCCCACTTGGCGGGATGCACCAATCGGCATCCGTCATGATGACGTATGGCATTTAATTGTCTGCGTATCCGGGGTGCGCAAGCGACATCCGTCGTGATAGAGCCCGAAATGTTAAATGTGTAAGCACATTCACCAGAATGATAATAAGGCGGGATTCATTAAGCGGAATCGTGAAACGTGAATTAAATGATCAATGTGAAATAATCAACATTGGCCAGAATATAAATAATTTCTATGTATATGCTTAAATCATAAAAATTGAATTCCAATGAAATGAATTGTTGCATTGAAATTGTATGATGTGATTTGGTAAATGGTTTAGAAATTGGCATCACGAAAATAAATAGCATGAGTATGTTGAATTAATAGGCATGGTTTAATGTTAAATGCCATCTTGAACTCGTGAATATTGAAATAGAGCGTATAGAACCACTAAGCATGAAAATGCTTAGCGTATAGTTTATCTATGCGTAGGTTTCGGAAGTAGACAAGAAAGGAGACAAGATCGTGCAGCGCAGAGTCATAGAGAGAGTACGGCGTATAAGTATATACTCCGTCATTTGCATATCATCTCTTTTGAACAAGTGGTATTTTGTAAACAAAAAGGGTTAAACCCTGAACCTTGATTTTTGTATATCATTTTGAAAGGGCATAGAATGCATTTGCTTTGTAAATGTATTTTGTTAATGTTTATGGGCTACCCAGTGCTTTGAAATTTGTAAATGATTGTGGGCTTGCCCACGAGAGCTGTTCCGCTTCATGACTAAACAAATTATTAGCGTTTTAATAAGATAAATAAAAGCGTCGGGTAAATCGGGCTAGGTTCGGGTCGCCATTAGTGGGTGAGGATTAAGTCGCAACACTTTTGAAAAAGAAAACTTAATAAAATGTAAAATAAAAGAATTAAACGGGCGTCCCCGGGGTTTCGGTTCAGACTCGCCAATCGGGTCGGGCCGGGCTTGGGGGCCGCTACAACGATTCCATTCCATTATCTAATATAGTGTTTTCCAAGGCAACTCTTCTCTAATGCAATCAAAGCCTTTCTCAAGGTTATTTGACCTCCTACATCAGGTTTCTTGCTCCTTTTTGCTCAGCCACTAAGCATTAAAGGTCATAGAGTGCAAGAACTCCTAAGCCTCCTAATCATTGATAATCCTATATTACCAAGTTTATTAGGTTAGCAACTATGTCTAATTCTTCATTCACTTCTTAGATCTTACAAGAACACTCACATATTAAGATTGATCATAAGTGTATGATTTCATCCAGCTTGTAGTTAATGGTAAGGCAATTACATAAAGATAATGGAATTATAAAAATATAAAAAACTTTAACATAGTACTCATGTCAAAGCTCTACCAACACCTAAACCACGAAATTAGAACCTCATTATGTTGTTCCAATACAAATAAAAGCAAGACATGGTAATAGAAATAGAGAAAACTTTAAGTATCGAGGGAATGATGATCTCCCGGGTTCTTCAAGTCTTCTCTCCCAAAGGTCAGTCTTCTAGTCTTCTTTCTCTTGTTCCAAGCTCCAATTCTTCAAACCCTAGTTCTGCAAATTGATTTCGAACCCCCTGGATGTGATTCTCCTATCCCTTTTATAGCCTCTCCAAGGGATAAGGTTTGTTGAGACTTTCCCACAACGTCACGATGTTGGGCTGATTTATGCACCACTCTTCTCTAGGCCTCCTGCACGGCTCCATTTTCAGCATTTTCAAGTGTTTTTCCTACAAATCTTACACCTTTTTTTTTTTTTTTCTAATTGCAGAGGATCCTTACGGTTGTTTGAATTTCGAAAGAATTCAGTTGGATCCGGTTTGGTCGATAGTGACTACCTCCTAGGTTTTCTCGCCTTTCGGGAAGTCTGTGTGTGGTGGATGAATGACCTCTAGCATATAACTCGGTTCCGAGATCCCCAAACTTGAATTCACTTGCCTGTTGGGAGAGTCACAACTTCTGAAAGGATAAGATGCCATTTTTATTCATATCAACCTACTTATTCATGAACGAATTCCTAATGCCAGTAAGTTTTAGTTGAGTGTTCCTATAGCGGGGATTCGTTGGTGACACCCCACCAGTTGGTTAAGGGCACCAGACATTCAGTTCCCTTCGAACTTCACCCCGAACACTCAACCAAACCTAACGGCCTAAGTGGCGAAACTTCTATCCTACGTCGCGTGTAACGGGTGGTAAGTCAATTGCTCACGTGGCGATTGGGTACGAGGAAAAACTAAGAAGGTGAAGAATGGTTGGAAGAAACTTCCAGAGCGATCCAATGACTTACTAGACAAGACTTTCAGGAAATTGGAAGAGAAAGAAAGAGTGAGCATATTTATTTAGTATCCAAAAATAGGAGATGCATACAAGTATCAGAAAAATGCTAAAACATAGTTCAATCAAATAGTTCTTTCAAAGGAGTACGGTGTCTGTGGTATTTGCGAAGTTCACTCCAAATCCCATTTCAGCCATGTTGGTAGGCCTAATACATGGATGTTTGAATCAAAAAAACACATGTTAAACACATTTACGCATAGCTCATACTCTTTTTATTCCTCCTCTTCCCCACCGGCTTAGTCTACGTGAGGACTTTGAACCACAACATGCTATCTTCCTTCTTTGAAGCCTTTGCGGCGACAACACAAAAGGTGAGTTATAACCATATAGTTATTTGAGTCACGAGTTCAATTGAGGCATGGGTTTTATAAGTGATCATCATATGTCAAATATATATTTTATGATTCTTGTGATGGTTGTTTCCTATTTTTATACGACTTTCTCGCAATTTTTTGGCTATTTTAGTTGATTTTTTTGCTGCTTCTTTGTTTCTATAAGGATTATAGAGTAGTTGTGAGGGTTAAAACCTTTTTTGGAGTTGAAACATGACAGAAATAGGGGTGGAGAGGCTGAAATCATGAAAATCAGGCCTCTAAGGCTAAAATGATGTTGTTTTGGCCCTTCAAGGTACAACTCAAAGCGACCTTTGTTTTGTAAGTTAAATAACTTATCGATATAGCTTGATGTCGTAATGGTAAAAATACTCAAGGCGGGCGCCTTGCAGTGGTGGTGCACGGGCTTTAACGATGTGACACGCCTTTGATAACTATGGTTACAACAGAGGTAAAATTTGGCCATGGGGAAAAACATAAGATATGAAGAAAGTGATGGCATACCATATTTTGAACGATTGTTCATTCTTTCCTCAAGAAGAGCATAGAAATTGGAAAATGAATATTTGAATCCTTTCAACTTGCTCTCTAGGTCCTGCAGAATCTTGGAGAGCTTTGTTGTGTAGTTTGCTACTCTGTAGCTTCTTCCATGCACTCGCCCGCGCCTCCCTGTTGGGATTTGATTTTTCATGGTGGCGAGACAACATATTGGCCTAGATTAAGCAAGCCCAAAACTTCTTCCTCCTTTCTTATATATTTCCACCAAACATAGGCAAATCTAAGGACAAAGCATGGAAAAATGAAACTGTTTTTGAGTTAAAATATGTTATTGTTGTTGCCTTGATTACTGCTGTCAAATTGCCAGTACTGTAATATAGACGTTTTGTTTCTGAGAGGACTGAAGAACAGTCGAGTTCCTGAAGAAGGGACTCAAGTAGTCATTAGTTCCAATGCTGATCAAGTAAACAGCTTCAGACAGTTTTCTTGTAGCTTCATCCTGCTTCTGCCTTAACAGTTTCTCACATTCTTGAAATAGGTTAGCTGTGTGTTGGGGCTTATCACCTGAAAAATTGTACGAGACATGTTATTTAATCACATGATATTCATCTTGTCCCAAATAAAAACCTCACTGAATCAACTCAAAAACATGGTTGGAGTTGTGGTGCTGTAATGAACTAAACTATCCAATTAGATTTCAAGCCTATTAATATTTTGACACTTTCGCCTCTCGCCTAAAAGGCCTTGTACGAAAAGAAAGTTGCTCATATATTGATTCAGTTGGGCTAGTGTCGCTCAGTGGGACTTCCAACGCTCCCCCTCCACGTAAGTACAGGGCTTTTCTGCTGTTGCTAATTATACAGAGGATGGTAAGTGTGGAGTACTTATTGCATTTCGTCTGTGTTAAGCGATTAAGCTACTCTCAAAGTTCGAGCTTATAGGATTTGGATTTAATAGGAATATTATGCCTTTAACACACCTTTCCTCACTGGGCAGCCCCATGCACAATCACGGAGTCAAATAAACTAAATAGAATCTTGTGAAGCTTTGAATCGATAAATAAGGAAATAAATTGCAAAGAGCTTATTCGAACCTAAAACCTTCTATCAAATTATCTTTCTAATAAGTATTAATATTTTAGAATCGTACTACTCGTACAAGGCGCATATTGAGAGGAAGGTTTACTTATATATATTAAGCGATTCAACCGTGTCTAGCCGATGTGGAACTTCCAACAAAGCCTATATATCAATTTTGAGGAGATGGTCTACCAATCCTTGATTAGTCTCATCCAAAGCACCAACCATGCAGATGCAAAGTTTACTTTACATAAGAAAATTGATTATTACCAGGCTGTAGATACAGTGGAAGGAATGGGAAGTTTGCAAACTCAGCTGCAGAAAAGGAAAAGTCCAGCTGGGAACAAATTAACTCAGATGCTAAAGATAACAGCATAAAATACTACTCTTTTTACCAATAAAATCAGGGATCAAGCGGCCATCCAGAAACTCTCAGTGGGAAGCCGAAAAGTTTCCCATAGAGACTTAGTGACCGTCATTAGTGATAGTGTTGATGTAGTTGTTGTTTCCAGCGTCATAAAGTGAATCCCCAAAGACGAAAAGTGCAGCATGCTTTTCAGGCTGGTGGGGATGACTCTGACTGCTGGCTGAGATGAGAATGAATGCACACAAGACCAAGACATGGATTACCTCGAAGCTTAAACTTGCCATTTGAAACTCCTTCACTTTTTCTGTTCTGTAATCTTTCTGCCTCATTTCATTACAATATATAGCCGTACAACGATGATAATGATCATTATAATATTGAATGTTCAACCTACTTTTGTTTTATTAAAATGAGAGTGTTTTGACCAATATTGAGTGTTTTTGTTGGAATTTTATGACGAGAAAAATAAAATAGTAGTGAAAAATAACTTGTGTAGCTTTTTTAAATATTTAAAATAAATAAATCAAAATAAGCAGGCTTATAATAAATAATCAAACAAAATAAACAAACTAACTTCTACCCACTAATTTATCGAATTCACAACTAATTCTCTATATTTATTATATAGATAAAAACTCTCAAATAATCGTGGACTCACTATCACAATTAAATAAAAATAAAAACTTTCATAACTAATTGGAACTATTAAGAGACAAATTTTAAATCAGTCTTCAACTTTGAATCAGTCTTCAACACTTTCCCTTGATTCAAAGTTGCAGATTCCCCCTTTCTTTTATTTTTTTTTTAAATGGAAGCTAACCTGCCCCGTATTTTCAGAATTTGTGAAACACATCCCTTCATCTCTTACATACAGAATTTGTGGACTCGCTCACAATTAAATAAAAATAAAAACTTTCCTAACTAATAGGAACTATATATTAACAAAGGCAATTTTGAATCGAGTTTTCCAACTATAGATCAGTGCTGTATATATATATATATATATATATATATATATATATATATATATATATATTTTTTATTTTATTTTTTTTTTTTTTTTTTAGATAAGAAGCTACTCTCCATAATTTCAAATTTGTGAAGCAGTTCCCTTCATCTCTTCACTTCAAATTTGTGGACTCACTCACAATTAAATAAAAATAAAAACTTTCATAACTAATAGGAACTATTAAGAGACAAATTTTAAATGGAGTCTTCAACTTTTGAATCGGTCTTCAGCACTCCTTGATTCAAAGTTGCATAATTTTTCTTTTTATTTTTTTTTTAAGCAGAATACTTCTCTCCGTATTTTTTCCAAAATTTGTGAAGCACATCTCTTACTTTCATGATGCACGTCGTCATTTTGTTGATCTTATTTATCTCATTAACCAGCAGTATTAGAGCACTTCTTTCTAAAATTCTTCTTGGTGCAACCTGCCAATTAATTAACTTGGCCCACTCTTTTACACATTTGCTTGTTTCATTTTGTTCTAATTGCTTTTCATTTGCTTTCTTCTCATATTCAAAAGCTCTTGGGAACCTCTATTGGCTCCTTGTGCATCTATCAATAATGCTCGGCCCTCGTAGCGATAAGTTGTCGATTCTCGAAACTGTCGGCGACATCGTAATGCATGACCACTGAACATGCGAGACAAATCTTGACGTGAAGCATTTAATTTATGGGCATTGGCTCTTAATTGAATAACCTTGATCCTTAGTGGCTCTGCAGCACAAAGATCAGCTTCTAGCTTCAATCATTTCTCAATCAATTCCTTGGCATGTACCTCTCTGTTAGCACGGAGTTTCGAAATGATCTTGCCAAATCTGCGAATCTGATCTTTTGCAGCTGTCATTGGAATCACACATACCCTCAAGACCTTTGGAATCACACATACTCCAAGACTGTAAATACGTCTGTGTTGGAATTTTATGATGAGATAAATAAAATAGAGAAGTGAAAAATAGCCCAGTAACTCTTTTTTTTTTCAAACATTTAAAATGTCTATAATAGGCTTACAATAGATAAATCAAGAATTAAAATAAACAAACTAACTTTAGTACTAATTTATCTCATTCGACTAATTACCATACATTTATGTGTAGATAAAAGCTACCAAACAATAGTGGATTATTCTGCGATTAAATAAAAATAAAAACTTTTATAACTAATAGGAACTATTAAGAGACAAATTTTGAATCAATCTTCAACTTTGAATCAGTCTTCAACAGTTTTGCTTGAAAATTTTGCATTTTGCTTGAAAATTTTGCATTTGACATTCAATTGTAATGGAACTTGGGCAGCAAGATCTTGACCAAGATGTTTTTATTCTTTTGTGGTAAATTTCACTTTTAACTGCAGCTTGTTGCTGCAGAAGCGAAATATTTAATAGAAGTGGTAAGAAGGAATTATTGATAAGCTTATTACGTGATTGTGTTTTTACAATATATAGCCGTTCAACGAAGATAATGATCATTATAATATTGAATGTTCAACCTACGTTTTTATTAAAATGAAAGTGTTTTGACCAATATTCAGTGTTTTGCTTGAAAATTTTGCATTTGACATTCAATTGTAATGGAACTTGGGCAGCAAGATCTTGACCAAGATGTTTTTGTATTCTTCTTGTATTAAATTTCACTCTTAACTGCAGCTTGTTGCTGCAAGCAGAGAAAGTATTTAATAGAAGTGGTAAGAAGGAATTATCTGAACAAATTATTCACATTCTGAAGAAACACGGTAGTACATTTATTGGGCATTTGAAAATATGAAGTAGAGAGAGAATTGGGATGATCATTTGTTCATTGGCATATATGAGTGTCAGGATGATGCTTGGTATTATTTACTCTCTATTCTTGAAAAAGTCTGAATAACGCCTCAAAGTTGTAGGGTTTGAGTAGGAACAGAAGATGAGGGCAGCATACCATATTTTGAAGGGTTTCCCATTCTTTCCTCAAGGAGAATATAGATGTTGGAAATTGAATATTTGAATCCTTTTAACTTCATCTCTGGCCTGCAGGGCTGTAGGAGAGCTATGTTGTGTAGTTTAGCTAGTTTTGTGGCTTCTTCCATGCACCCCCTGTGCCTCACTTGTTGGAATTTGACTTCTTCCAGGCTGGTGAACAACCTAATGGCCCCAAATAAAACCCCGAGCTTCCTTCCTCCTTCTTATATATTTCCTGAAACATGGGTCAATATATTGTACAAGTGTGAAAAATAAAACCTGTTTTTAATGTCAAAAAGAACACTCTCTACTCTAGCATATTAAGTAGAAAAAATATTGCCAATCACCATATGTATGTATTGTTTCTGAGAGTAGAACTGAAACACAGTGGAGTTTCCAGAGAAGGGATCAAGTAAACAGCTTCAAACTATATTTTCTTGGCAACTTCATCACCCAGCTTCTGCATTAACTGTTTCTCCACGATGCTTGAAATAAGCTGTGAGTGTTAATCCTATCACCTGAAAATGGTAGAAAAAATCATGCTGGGAAAGCCTTCTTGGAGTTATTCTAATCCCCTTTCAAGAGATGACATACCAATCCTTGATAAGTCTCATCCAGGGCTCCAGCTCCAGCAGATGCCAAACTTGCGCCATAAGAAAATTGGTCATTACCAGGTTGCAGATATGGTGGAATGGATGGGAGTTCTGCATACTCAGCTGAATCAAACCAGCAAAAGTCAGAAGACAACAGTTTATTAAAAGAAAACAACATACTAAACTAGTCCTTTTACCAATAAAATCAGGGATTGTCCGGCCATCGGAAACTCTCTCACTGGGGTAGCCAAAGAAGGTTTCCCCATATGGCCAGAAATTTGCCTGATAATCAGTGGTGGTATTGATATAGTCATTATTTCCAGCATCAAAAAATGCATCCCCAAAGATGAATTGTGCAGCATGCTTTTGAGGCTGGTTGGGATGATGATGCATGCCCAAACAATCAAGAAATAGATTATATGAAAGCTTAAACTCCATTAGATGTCTGATTACTTTTGGAATGCTTCTCCCTACTTCTAACCCTTTATATATAGCCAAGTGATGACAATTTTGCAAAATTAGATCAAATGGTAGACAAGTTTGCTTTTCAGTGAAACTAGCAACATTGAAAAATATGCAGAGACTGAATTATGTCTGGTAATGACTTTGGCAACCAGAATATGATCAGTCATGATGTTTTTTTTTTCATTTTTCTAATTGGGAATCAAGAAATTTCTTTTCCTTCTCTGTATATTTTTGGTCAAGATGGACCAATATTCTTAGGTAGGGTTATTCAGTCTTAATTTTATCTGATAATAAAAGATCCCATTTTTCTCTGTGTTTGTCTTAGCTCAAGATGAATCAAAATTGTTTTATTAGGGTTTCAATTTTAATTTGTTTCTCAGAGCAGCTACCAGTGCAATTATTTGATTGAACATTTTTCTGATTCCATAAACTAGAACAGTAGAATTGTGTTTCGGTACAGGGTTTGTGCAACTTGAAACAGAGATCAGCTCTACTATACTGAGAATCTACATAACATACAGACACTTTTTCCACCATGGAAGAACATAGAAATGGAGTTTCATTGAGTTATTAGCGGGAAAAAAAATCAATGAAATTGTTTCTGTTCTTTTATTTTGTTGTTCTAATTTGTTGTATGACGTAGTTATAAATATTGAAAAAGCTATGCTCTTGGGAAGAATAGATTCTTGAGACTGTGATGCCTAACAACATTTAGTGAATCCTCCACATTTCATCGTATTACTTGTATAGCTTCTCAGTGAGATGAAGAGAGTCCCAAAATACATATTCACTTGGGTTCTCACCTGCTTTGAATTCCTTCACTATTCTTCTTCCTCCACAGCTGAATACTCCTCGAAACCGGCCCGTCCCACAGCATGCTGTTTTCCCTTCCTTGAAACCTTTGTAACTCCAGCATTGTCCCCATTCAACAAAGCAAACATCAGTAACAAAAATTATGAAATAGGTACTTGCTATGACATGTATGTAATATGTACCATATTTGGCAGGAGATTCATTCTTTGTTTGAGATTGCTTATTTGAAGTCATAATATGAGTACTTGAATCCAAGTAACTGGTTTCTAATTTTATGAGAAGTTTGGAAACTCTGTTTAGTAGCTCTGCTAGCATTGAAGCTTTCCTAAGCAGCTGCTGTTCTTATCTGTATTGAGTGCTCTGAGGCCTGGGAAAACAACCCAATGGTGGCAAGTTGAAACCCGAATTTCCTGCCTCCTCTACTATATATTTCTTCCAAATTAACAATAATCAAAGGGTAGGAATTAACAGATGGACACATTTGATCTCATGAAGATGAAAGCATTGTCCTCAAAGTGCTTGTTTCAAATGCCTAAGTGGATATTTGTTGATAGCTGAAAATAGAAGTGATACTTACTTGTCTTTCATTGTCAAGTTGCTAATCACCATTCCAACATAGTCTGATTCAGAGGAGGAGTCTGTATCGTGGAATTAGTCAAGAACAAACATGTAATCATTGCTCCCAATGCTTAACAGAAATTGCACAGCTCTGGATAATCTCTTCTTTGCTTCAAAATTACACAACATTGTCTCCAACCAAATCACTACCTTGTTCATGTATTATTTCAGCTGTGTTTTAGGTGATTGCCTGAAAATTAATCACTCCGTATATAAGTTCCAAGTATAATCACAGTTCAAGTGATGTAATCTAAGTGATGGGTTCTGGAAGCACCTAACCAATCATTTTCCTTTTAGTGATCGCTGGTAAGGTTCATGTCTATTTCAGATTGTCTTCACACTCTGCTAAGTCTACCACAACTGCCAATCTGCTTTTTCTTTTCCTTTTTCTTTTGAGTCATGCTAGATTCTAGGAGCTTGTCTATAAAAAAAAAACAGTTTATTGAACAGACAATTTACTTTTTCAGTTTCCTTTATCTTTTGAGGGTTGAATACATACAAATCAAATCTACATATAGCTTGGACTTGTTGCTCTCTCTCCTCAACTGGCCCCGACCCTATGTGAGCTAATTGTCAAAACTAAAAAAAAAAAAGAAAAAAAAAAAAGGTGGTTTCAGGCTTTCAGCCATTGACTTTTTCAGTTTGGAAGCAAATGTTATGCAAAAGATGACTGATCATGCAAATTCAAATTATCTAAAAAAGCACTAACAAAGCATATTTTGTTGATATATACTGTAGAATTTACGTACATCCCCTTGAAACGTTTCGACAAGAGCTCCTGCCCCAGCAGATGCAAAGTTCACTCCATAGTAAAATTGATGAACACCCGGTTGGAGAAAGGGAGGAATCATGGGCAGCTTTGCATATTGTGCTACAAAGAAAATGAAAGATAAAAAAAAAAGGAAGAGTGAATGGAGGGGAGTGAAAAGGACTAGTTGGCCTATAAGGCAAGTGAATTTGCATAGCAGGCAACTGAACAAAAGGCTTCAAATCTGTAAAGTCCTGATATAAGACGGCCATCCAGAGGAATCTCCTGTTGGGAACTTAGTAGGTCTCTCCATAAGGCCAGAAATTTGCTTGGTCAGGTGTTGTGGTGTTGATGTAATTGTTGTTGCCAAGTCAGAATGAGTCTCCAAATATGAACAAGGCTGCTGCTACTTCTGCTGCTCGGCTTTTCGGGTTCTGGGTTTCGCTGAGACAGCTTATTGGGAAGAGAAGTAGAGTTGGAATCAAGATGCAGAAGAGGGAGCTGATCAGCCTGGCCATGGCTAAGACTTGTTCTGTTCTTATATCATCATTCCTTATTTATAATTGACAATAAATGAACTAACCTCATTTTCCTGCTTTTGAAATGACCAAACTATCCACAGAAATATTTGATCACCCCTACTTTGGACCTCCTGGTGTCCTAAACTAGCTGTCTGACTTCCAATTTCAGGCAAAATCTTCTACGTAACCCACATAAACTTGTGTGAAATATTAGGATAATTTGAATTGTTTTAACTCTTCTGCTAAGCATTTTGTTACTTGATAAATATATATTATTAGCCAACTGTCAAGTAATTCTTACGCTTTTAGTTTCATATAGGATCACAGCCTTGTTTTACAGGAAGTCAGAAGTTCATACTGTCCATTTGTTATCCATTGATGATCCACCATTACTTCAAAATTCGTAAGTAGGATCAAGTTTGGAAAAAATGAGTTTGAGGCACATCTAAAACATAAAATTGAGATGGAAATTGAGGAATTAAATGAGATGGATGATGAGGTTTTGAGAAGGAGTTGTCTGAGAGAACAGGTTAACTGGGAGGCCACAAGAAGACTCAGAAGGTCAAATTTCATTTCTATGTAGTATGGTATAATAACTTCTGTATTTTTAGTATCATCAATGTGGCAGCTTCTGATTGGGTTCTTGAGGGTCCTCCATGCATCTCCTGTCAGCAACATTATTGCTGTCTCAACATGTGAAGTCCTTTTGGGTTTTTTTTTACCCCTCTTCCTGTGGTGTGAAAAAGAAAAATATGTGGTGTTGTATTCATATTTGGCTGACCCAGAAAAAAAGCTTTTTCCTGCCTTAAATGATATTGCAAACTGAAGTTAGTTAAGCGGTCATATGACTTGTGATTAAGATCTATTCCAAAAAAGCTGATTTGGGTGTTTTTTATTAATGCATGCTGCACATGACTATTGACTAGATCATTGATTAAGTTTTAAAAAAAAGTGATAAGAATGGTTCAAAAGCACTTTTTTTATTTAGATTGCCCACCTTACCAATCAAAGTGCTTTCCTATAGTTTTTGGTCAATGCAAGGTTTTCTGAAATCTAACAAGTAGAGCTGGCCTGACATTTTATTTACTTTCAGATATAGTTTTGAAGTTATAAATTTATAATTTAATAAGGTGATGATGATCTTGCAAGGTTTAGATGAAATTGAATAAATATGATGGGAGGGTTTTCTTATACCTTGAAATAAATATGATGGAATGTGGTCATAGTTTTAAAAGGCGTGAGGCGCACTCAAGGCATGAGTTTTTGTGAAGTAAAATGTGGTCTTAGATGCACAACAATTTTATAAAAAGTATGATTATATTAATAAGAAAGTTTAAAGTTCTCATTGTACTCAGATAGTGTAATTATATAAATTTTCTCGCTCTTTGAACAGAAATTTAAAAATAAAGTGTTTTAAAATAAGTTATAGCATATAAGGTTGTCTCATCTTTTCAATAAGACGCATGTCTTGGAAGGCGAGACGTTATAATTAGGGAGTGGTTGTGCCTTGAGCCTAGACATGTGTTTTAAAACCATGGATGTGGTGGAACAAAACTTCCATTAACAATCAAAATGATACATTGTAGTTCTCAATAGTGAATGTTTATAATAAGAAGGTTACTGAACAGTTCTTGGAGAATGTTTGGAAGTTAGCAGGGAATGGTGCCTGAAAAGGAAAAGTAGACGACAAAGATGGATACATAAATACATAAATAGATACACAAAACATTTAATTACAAGTACCAAAATAAGGGAAAAGAGTACAAACAAAGAGCAATAAGGGATAAGGAAGGAAGGACATACTTTGGCATGTTCTGCTACTGCCATGGCAAACAACTCATCCTTGAATGTGAGCTCTTCATAATCAACATTAATGTCACAGTCCAGGAAAACCTACACAAATGAGAAACACAAGAACAAATTTTAAGGTAATTTTAGGGAGCACTTCTACTCTTCTTAACACTTGAAACCTTTTTTCAGAAGAATTGTTTTCAAGTACTAAAAACTAGGAATGACGATTTCCTTTGAATCCGATACCCGATTTGAATGAATGAATATTTTAGATCAAATTAAATATTTGGGTAATCGGGTTTGGAGATTTGAGGAATTGAGAATGGGGATGAGTCTGAATATATCTTATCTCCTTGTCGTGACTCAATCACCGATTAAATATATAATATATAAATATAATAAATATTTATTTATATTAAAAAGCCCTAAAGTTAAAAAAAAAGGCCGAATTTTAACTTTTCTTTTGACGCGTCTTTTTCTTTAACTGATTACAATGATTCTTATAACAAATTATTTTTAATATTCATGATTTTCTTATAACGCATCATTTCATAAATTGAAATAGGATATTTGGATAGGGTATGGGTACCCAATCCTCCAATGGGTACAAGGATGAGAATAAAAAATCTAAATCCGACCAAAATCTAACCCATTGCTATCCCTACTAAGAAGGTTATAAACGCTTCCTAGATTCATTGCATGCAGGAAAGATTGTTGTGTTCATAGCTCTACTACTTTCACAATAAAAGGTTTTAACTTTCCTAAAGAATAGAGCTTCATCTGGACAAAAGAAGAAAAAAGACAGACCTTGATTTTTGGTAGGGTTATATGAAACACCTGCACATGAGCTCCAATGTCACCTATTAGTCTCATCTGAATCAATCTTTCCCTTGAAACTTCAGAAATTATTTGGCTGGCATTCACACAGGGAAACAAAACCTGGGTTTTCACAAGAACATTATAGCTTTGAGCAGGCAAGTAGAATCCATGAACATGTATTTCTCCTAAGGGAAGTCCCTTGTGGAGGATATCAAGTCTAGATGGACTAAAACTTAAGCCAACCTTGTTAGGATTTTGAGCCTTTAGAGTTAAAGAATGTGGAGATAGAATGGACAGGGTTGAAGCTGAAAAAATACTTTGAAACATAGGACTCCAAACTCATTGTTTGGAGGGAGAAACCAGACGGTGAGGAGGCTTCAAAGGCAAGAAGGATGATCAGTATAGCAATGCCTACCATACTTGGCCATGGCAAGAAGGAGAGGCAGGAAGAAGAAACAACACCTCTTGAAAGGCATGCATGGTAGAAGCTGTAAACAAGACAGACAAGATGAGTTATTTGGTAGAACATCCATTACAGGTCTTTATTATCAGAGTCATTAGCCGATAATTTTAACTGTTCTATGTTTAGTTTTTTTAATTAGTGAATGGCACTACTTCCCCATAGGGAATCACAAGAATATGATGTTGTCCTCAGATTGAAGCTCTTTCTTGTTCCTTTCCTTACTAAGAGTAACTCCCAATTCTCAAACTTTCTACTTGCTAGAATGGGATGACTTCTTGAAAGGGAAATCCTCTAGCTTTGGCATATATTCCATGACAAGATCTTTGATCGATTCAATATGATTGTATTTCATTTTGTTAAGCTCCGTATTTTCAGTTAATGACAGCCCAGAATCTTCATACTCTGCTCAGCTAACAGGAAATGATAAGTCATAGGTAAAAAAATTGGTTGAACTCCTACAGTCATGCTATTTCCAACAGGGACAGGGCATGATTGTCTGATTCCCTCATAGATTCACTGGAAAGCTAGGGTATGCTTCAATTTTGGTTTTGAAAATTGTTTTTGTTCTCAAAACAAAGAGAACAATGAAGAATATGTTTTGATTCCCAGTTTTTATATTCAGAAGAACACAGAAAACAACTAAATGAGAGGAAACAAGAATGGTTCTTGAAACAGAATAATTTCTTGAAAACATCAAAATAGTTTTTGTGTTTTAGCCATTGTAAGTGGATTTTAAAACGAGGAAACCAGAACTGTGCAGAGTGGTTTCACCTGAACAAAAAAAAAAATATTCTTAAAATAAAAACAGGAGAAAGCAGCATTTGATTACCGATTATTTATTATTAAGCAATATAAAGCAATTAGATCGAGAGAATAAAATAATCCACTAAAGCATGAAATGATGTTAACATATTTTAAGCAGGATGATGGTTTTTTAAAGTTAAAATGTGATAAATGTTACATATTGAAGGAATATTTTTTAAACCTTTACTATAATAGTTTTTTTTTCTTCCATTCATTTAAAAGCCTATTGTAGGACAAAACTCTAGTCCCAAAATTCAGGCAGAAAGTTGGCCTGGAGGCTAGTACAGGCATCCTAACTCACTTTCAAGACTATATGTGTATAAAACAATATGAGTGTTTGGGCCTTCAAATTTTATTTCAGATAAGTGGGCTCTACTGTAATTAGGGTTGGCTTTATCATTGAGGCATACTCAGTCTGATGATGATAGAGAGATGCAGTGGAATTGATGAAGAAAATGTATGATCTAGGCCACCATATGTCCTAAAATTAGAGTGGGGTTGAGTTTTCTACTGCCTTCAATCAAACTTGAAATATGGACAGCTCAATTCAAGTATAGGCCTCCACTCTACTGAATTTTTTTGTATTACATCGACCGATTTTGGAAGTAATTTTTATGAGATTTAAATTGTGGTCAAACAAATCCTTCATTAGGCATAAAGGATTCCAACTTGTGATTATTGAGAAGCAAACTTAAGGCCGTACCAACAGCTACTAAGGGTTTCAATTTTGTGATTATGCCTTAAGCTTGGTACCAGTCTCTTTGGTTCATTTCTTTGAAAATAAACTTTAAAAACGCAAAAAATGTAAAATATTCTACTAGAAACTCTTATTTGTTTTTAAATTTAATATTTTTTATGTTTAAAAAGCAAAACTACATTAAAACATTTTTATAACAGAAAACGCTTTCAAAGCAAACCCCTATTAAGTAAGAAGCTGTTTCCTTTCATTTGCCTAGAGAGAAAAACTGAGTGCTACAATATTATCTGATGAAAAAAAGCCACTAGTAAAATTTTATTCCTTTGTACCGTTTATTGATAATCCAAAACATATCATAAATTTCAACTATATAGATTTCCAATTAGGAATCTTAGGATCTTATAAATTTCAACTGTACTTTGATCAAAGGTGGTAGCAAAATACAATGGAAGATGTAGGTGAGATGGTTTGGATATCTTCAAAACTGTCAATGGATTTTGGTTTTGGAGCGCGAGATATGAGCTATGTTATATCTGTGAGGTTTAAAATTTCGGATATATCGGTCAATACATGTGATGTGAATATCAGTGAAATTCGACGATGTCGATAAGCCGAATGTCGATTGATCAAAATTTGAAAATGATAATATCGGCGATATATCGATTAAAGGCCCAGAAATATCAGTGAAGAAATGTGATTTGTGGCACACACGCGCATGAAGAAAGGATTAAATTTTGATAAAATATGTTGAATATATCCAAGACATCTATGTGAGATCTTCTTGTAGGCGATCTAATGGCCAGGTGCAATGGTATTTTGAAAAATTTCATGAAGCTATTTGGGTAAATCAATAACGAGATTTAGTTACTTTGATTAAACCCGGCCCATTCGGATTTCCTCAATTTTGAATGCTCTCGAAGCGATTGGATTGCGATCAGCGGTCAATTTAAATCTTGACTTAATTGATAATTATGGATTGATCTGTGTTTAAAAAGATCTGCGGTCGTATTGCGTCGAAATTAATCCCAACTCTGAATTAATTTACAAAGATTGTAGGTATAACTCGAGGCGTTTATGCGTAGGCGTCTTCCGATCTTGCATAATCGATTTTATCGGAGCAGTATCGCGAATAAGCAATTATTGTCTTTCTGAGATGAGATCATTTAATCGAATATTGCAATTGAGCATCGATCTTCGTTTGGTTTTAAAACTTATTCTGATGGCGATGATGTGTATATTTGGTTGTTAATATCGTTTACAAGCATTTGTGAATTCCAAGTGTTTTTATTAATTTTAGATATATCGATAAGTGTAAAAATATCGTAATATAATACAAGATTTATATCATTAAAAATCAGTCAAATATATCTATCAGCCAATATTTGAGCCTTGGTTATACGATAAAATTTTATCGTCTTTATAGTCTCTCCAAATATTAATTTAAATATAATATAACCTAAATACGTCTAAGTGTATACACAGACCATGTCAAAACACCTCATCTTAGTGGTAGATAGACATGTAGTCAAAGATATGATATGATAATAACGACAACAACAATATCATTCAAGTCTTGGGCTCAATTCTAGTCGAATTAGAAGGGTTTGATAAATGAGATCACATGCGTCTGCATCCTCTTCCCTAAATCAAAAAGGAGGAGATGTTGAGTGGCAAGGTGGGGCTACTCTCTCTGTCACTCCAAATAAAAAAAGAAGAGGTTACGTTAGTATTGAGAAGGAACCAAGACCCCCCCTGAAAGCCGGAAAAAAGAAAAGGCTTTGTGCTCAAGACATTTATGACCTACGCTTAAACAACAAAGTGAAATAAGGAACACCAACATGCTTAGCATACAATATTTTATTTATATTATATCATATGTATGCTCATATATATATATATATATATATATATATATATATATATATATATATCACCAAAAATATGTTCAGACTTAGAAAGGCCACACAACAATTGGAAGTCGTGCCTTTGTACTCAGAGCTTCATAAATGCCCCTCTATCAACCTCATAATAAGATGGAATCACATGGTGATATCATGGAATGTGATGTATTGATATCATTAAATAAGCAAAATATAAATAAGGAAAGGGTCTCCAAGTCCTAATCGAAAATAGAATTTACTATCTTGAAATAGGCATCTGAGAATTTAAAACTAATTCATCCGATTACAGTTTTGAGAAAATCGATCTTAAAACTGTATTTACTAATTATAATTTTGAGTTAATTTTAAAATTATATTTTCTAACTATGATATTAAGGTTAATTTTTAAAACTACAAGAACGATTTCAGGGATTTTCAAAAACATATGGATGTCTGTAAGTTAGATTATAAAAATAAAAACAAAAAAGTTTGATGATTTATTTTGGAGAGGAGAACTCTTAATTTATGTATTTTGTTTAGATTTGAGTATTTTTGACATTAAACTCTAGATTTGGGCATGGGTCTGTGGTAAAGGGGTTGATACTTGATAGAGAATCTCCATGGCCGTGGGCAAGGGCAGTGCTGCCACTATACTTTGCCAAATCTTCTGTTCAGTCTCTCTGTAACAAGAAGAATCACGAAACAATTTGAAACTAAGAAGATGTTAGGGGGCTGTCTGTCTGTCACAAAACCTTGTCCATTGCACAGAAACAGTAAAAACAGTAGCAGCGTTGAGCAAATGAGCTGATATTGTGATCTCCAAGAAATGAAAAAAATATTGGCCCCCACCACCACCCTCCCAACCTCACCCTTCAGCCCACCTTGCCTTTCAAACCTAACCCTCCACCCTCACCCTCCACCGTGACACAGCATTACTCCAGCTAACAGATGATGGTGATCATGATCCAGATTTAGGGATTTGTTCTCCCATTAATCGATGTTCAAAGCTATCATTCCCACTAATCACATCAGAGTTTAAAATTTTAATCACTATTCCATGGCCAAACAATCGTTTTAAGCATCAAATCCTAATACCATTTTTTTTCAAACCTCCAACATCGACACATGAATCTGTCCCTAAGGAAACCCATATAAGTATAATGAATGCAAAACCCACCAAAAGAAAAGCAAGTATTTAAATGTGGGGTAGGAATAATATCATTAATGCAAGCTAAACATATAGTAAGACGAAGAAACCAATAAATACAACAGATTCACAAAGAAAACCTAGATGGACCATACATTTTTTTGCCTGACCATAATTTGTACTAATAGAGTCCATAAACAAAAAAAATATATATATATTTTTAAATCATATCACATCCAAACTATTATGATCCATCATATGAACTAAGAGAGATTACAAGAAACGATAAAACTCTAAACTGAATCTAACTTTATTCTCAATGCTCCAACTCAAAATCATTGGTTAAACTAAAAAATATCTCAACCATCTTTCCTAAAGATTCCATAATATATACGAATCACAAATTGCAACCATAGTAGAAAAGTATCACATCTCAGTAATAACTGCTATTTCATAAAACAATGCCTTTGGCACTTTCTCGCCTACAATATCTGGCTTTCAAGCTATTCCATCATGTGTCTTGAGTTCTAAATACTACTGTAAAGTATCATTACCACCTGCTGGAAGTCTTTGTATCGCTATCTCTCTATCCACAGTATCCCTATCCCCATGGTGTTTGTTCAAACTCGTCAATGGTGGTCCATAGCTGCAAAATCCAGTAAACACCATTGACCCAGGACTAGAAAGTACCTCTGTGACTACTGATTGCCAGGGGTCAGAAATAATGAAGGCTGCCGCCAGGCATGGGTGGATTGGTGGCAATGGGAGGGGTTAATTGTGGCCATGAAAATTGCCTCGCTAGAGACATGCCAAGGAGAACCACATCCTCCATACACCGTGTCAGGGGCTAAGTAAACGAGACTCGTGAAGAACTCAACTTCATAAAATAGTCAAATTCGACTCAATTTAGTGTTAAATTCTAATAGTTCAGTAACTATTGCAGTTATATTCGAGTCTCCACAATACCGATTCATGCTGCTCATAAGAAACTTAATCGAGTTTTATTATTTTACTAAATAAGTCAGTTTAGGTCAAATATAATTATTTATTAATTTTTTTAATTAGTCAGAAGCTTTATCCAAATCAAAATTTGAGAATTTTTTTAATTAATTCAGAAACTTATCAAATCAAATTCGAGCAGCTCAAAGTATTTTCAAAAACATCTAAACAAGCTCAATCAAGTTCAGGGTGGCTCTGTTTCGACTTGATTATACCACACACCATATTTACCTTTTCAAAAAAACAATAAAAAAAAAAGGAGGAAGAGATGGTGAGGGATGGGGATACATATAATATGACAAATTTCTCCCCCACCTCTCTTTTGCAAGACGAGAAACAAAAGAATAAGGGGCCTGAGCAGAGCTATAACAGGATCCTACTTTTAGTCCAATTCTACAACAAAATCGTGTTTTTCCTTTTTACCATCGTTTGATGCATCTACTCAAGTTACAATTACTGGATTCTTCCCCTCTCCAAGCAAGAGAGCAAGGGAGGAAGTTTTGGTTTCCTAGGATCCATTTAGGTATTTTAAGGATGAGAGAAGAAAAGGAAGTACCAAGCACTACTTGAAAGGTTAGAAAGTAATTCATTCCTCGAACATGTTTCTAGTAAACATTTCCTCATTTTCCAGAGTCCAAACAAACCTGAAATGTGCTCCTTGCATCCCCCTACAAATTTGGAAACTAGGACTAGTGAAGAGAAACTATAAACCAAACAACCACAACTAATCAATGTACCAAATACAGAAACAACCAAAACATGAAAAAAGATTCTTAGCAAAGAGAATAGACGAGAAGTATTGGAGCCAACAACATATTATGGAGTTAATAGAGAAAACCAACACAATATCTACTATGTTTCAAATACATATGCATGCAAACACCCAATTCAGACATTTGTACCGGTGATTGAAGAGATGAAAGAAATTGGGAAGAGAGAAGCATTCAAAGCTCTTTCAAAGCAATCTAGCTGTTGCACTTATGCCATTCTAACAAAGATTAAAATAATTATAAGTATGAAAAATAAAAATCACCAATACAGATATATAACGCTATACATGGTCTGACAGCCCTAAGAAAGGAGTGACCATGTTTAGAAACTAACAGCAAAAGATGAGTATTTTATCAAAGGTTTCAGTATTCCAACCCATATAATCTTCAAGATACAGACATAAAATTCAAAACATAATTCAAAGTCTTGAAAGTAGATACCTAAATACTATTTACTCCCCCATATAACAATAGCTACCTAAAAACACTCTTCAACCAAGCCTTATGCATGTCAACTGTGGACTCAAGCTGCAACACCACCTAGCCAGCAACCAATTCCTGACAACAGAAAAAGAAAAGAAAACCTGTTTTAGGAAGCATATAAGCATCCAAATAAAGTAAGTTATGTAGAGAAAAATCATTAATAATCCGGTAAAATTTACTAACATGTAGCTTTATTTACAGAAGACCAGCTAGCAGGGGCAAAGTCTGCTTAGAAAACTCCCCCCACCATGGGAGGCAGATCATCAAAGCTCCAAAGATCCATTGGGTTTCCACCATCCTGAGTAGCATCCCCACTGAGTAAGGCATCCAAGTGAAGATTTGGTTTCCCTCAATATATGGGATCTGAAAGAACTTCAACTGTGAATCAAAAGCTGAAGTCCTCAGAAATCGTTTAGTACTTTCTCCTAGCCACAGCATTCTGAGAGTTAGACTTCAGTTTCTTCTTTGGATTAGCATCTTCAATAAATTGGGATTCATCACCCTCAAAGGTAGTAGAAAGAACTGATGAGATTTCTGGGGTCTTTGTTCCCTGATCTCCCCAACTAAAGTCAGAACAATCAAAGGAGTTACTTCCTTGGTCCGAATTAAAATACATGTGAGTATTCTCAGATGGGGCAAGTGATTTTAGTCCACCATCGCCATTGGCAGGGAAGGAATTCGCATACCCATATACTCTGATTGGTTGGTGGTTTCTCATCAAAAAACAATATAGTAGTCCTGATCGAAATTGTTCACGAATTTGAAACTCTGGCTCAAATTTGAATCTGAGGAGTTAGGGCTACTCTTTTGAAGTGGCTTTTGGGCAGTTGTCTTGATGGAGTGCTTTGGAGCAGCCGGAGGAGTTTCATCAGGAAAATTAACTTTTGCTTTCTTGCCTCGGATTCTCCGAGCCTCAGCATCATAAGCTCTTGCAGCTTCTTCAGCAGTGTTAAAAGTCCCAAGCCAAGCACGGGCCCCTTTTCTTGGATCACGGATCTCTGCAGCCATTTGCCCCAGGACGCTGTCAGTTCTCTGTATGATTCTTCTCTTTCTCTTTGCAGTTTTCAGCTTGCCCTTTAAACTCCACATTTTTGTACTTGTGTAGCCTTCACCGTCAAAGCAGAAAAATAAAAGAAAAAGAAATTATTAAACAAGAACACAACAGAAAAGAAATTCATGAGATAGCCAAACATGTATAAGTTGGAATCCGATCAAAGATACTTTGTGGAAAAGAAATATAAAGGGAAAATACTTATAGTTTTTATTGGAAAACACTTGTAAGGATCTTCACCGAAGAAAATCAAACCACAGGAACAGAAACTAACATGACAGATGCCAAGAAAATAAATATAATTAAATGTTTTCAACATAAGGCCAATAATATGAAAATCTCCAATCAATATTCCTCAAGAGCAGATACAGTTCGGGTGATCAATTCTCCAACGTTCTCCTTGGCTCACCAATTGAAAAGGGATGTTTTATATTCTATCTAATTTATTAAACATAAATATCACACAGTAGATACACCAGAAGCATCAAAATTACTGGGAGCAAACGAAAACAAACCCAATCCTCCGGAATATCAGGGATAAAATCTAGGATTATAGATGCAAAGACTCAGCAAGGTTCTGCTTCCAGTCTCAGAAAAAATAACAGTTAAGGAGCAAAAAAAAAAAAAAAAACTTTCCAAGACACAAAATCTGAACTTTAGTAAAGCAAGACAATGATTCCAGAAACAAGCCTCACCTTCAACACTTTAAAGAGTAAGAAAAAGAATAATTAATCAGGTAAAAAAAAGAAATAATGAGCAATATTTAGCCATCAAGCAAAATGGAGAACATGTTTATTCTCCAAAAATAAATAAATAATTTTTTACCCAAGGGAACAAATAAAAAATAGCAAAAAAAATCAAATTTCTAACTTCTAAGAAGCTCCACTCCCACGGAGCATCTGATTACTGCCTATTTTTACAAAAGAAACCAATTTGATCGAAACAACAAAGTCCCGCAAAAATCAGACGCATTTCCAGTAGATCAAACAATGATAAGCATCTTTTTCATCACAAAAAGCTGAAACCCTAGAAAGAAGTGAAGGTATTGACAGGGACGTTACCATTGGCTTGACAGCGGAAAGCGGAAGGCGGCTTGATGTCGTCGTCGGGCCGTTCTTGAAATCCCACCTGAAAATCGGCCTCGAAGTCTTCGTCATCCTCTTCGACGGCCTCAGACCACAGAGACTTGGGTTTCTTGAGCCCGGAGAAGTACTCCTCGGTCGGCCGGCGGCTGCGGCTGGCCGGAATGAAGTCGGAGATGATGGCACCACCACACATGGCTTCTCACAGATTCTGGGCTAGATTTTTCAGTACTCAAAAGTTGGAAATGAAAATCGATTTCGAAACTGGAAGCGAAACAGGGGAGATTTTGCAAGGTTTTTCTTCCGAAAAAATAAAAAATGAGCTCCGAACAAAACGCTAGGGATTTTATACCAGAGTAGATGTGCTGTGGTTTTACCACTTTACCCCTACCTCTACTTCTAATTTACCAGCCCCTGTTCGGTTGTTGCCTTGTTGGTAAAAGTGATAATGGAAAATTTAACTCTTCCGAAAATTAAGATTAGATAACTTTAATTTTCCCAACTTGCTTGCCCTTTTCTTAGGATTTTGTTGAAAATAACTCGACCTTATGTAAGTTCGATATTTTCAGTCATTTAGTCTGAATATTTTGACATTTATTTTATAGGTTTTATTCTAAAAAATAATAAGAATTTAAATCTATTATTAAAACTCAAGTTTATATAGAATTTGAGTAACTCTTTCTTATAATAAAAACAAAGAGTAGACAAGTGGTTGTATGGCACAATCCACTCTAATAGGTGAGGTTTGACAAGAAGTTGTCTTTAATTAATTTTATTTTATATTTATTCATTTTATATTGGTTTAATAACACGTTCTTGTATAAATTAGTGTGTCCTCATCTGAATAATTTTTTAAATTAAAGCTATAGTTGTTGACTATAGTTTTGTAAAAAATTTAAAATTAAAATCGTAGTTATTGACTAATATTTTAAGCATTAGTTTTGACATTATTTTAAAAAACTTATTAAATTAGTATTTAAAAAAATTATTATTTTAGGATAAAACTCACATAATAACATCTATTTTCAAAAGAATAAAATATTTGTTATAATTTTTTTTGTGTATAATTTTATAAAATTAATAATTACTAAATATATATTAAATAAGTATCATAATCCACCTGGTCAGTATAAAATGAATTTATTTTGCATATCTATTTTCTAATTAATGTCTAAATTTTCAATATCTAAACATAATCTTAAATAGGAATGACTAATATGTATGTAGACAGTAGATTTAGAAAAAATAGCCAACTCTTGATTTATCTCATCAACAAATCTTATTTATATCCTCAACCTTAACTTGACTTATTTTGTTTAAATTTTGTCTGGATGAACTATCTAGCAATTCTATCTTACGTCATAATTAAAAACATATTTGAGAATAATTTCATATTTTATAAAAATAAAGTCTACTGGAGAACTCAGATATTTTTTTATATTTCAGGATATTTTAAAAATAATTTTTTATGCAATTTTAATCATGTCATAAAATATAGAAGACAATTAGGATATATTATTAAAAAACTTATCACATTCAAAAAAAAAAAAATATATATATATATATATATATATATATATATATATATATATATATATATATATAGTTTTTGTAATTACAATTTTTTTAATGATAAAAAACGTATAAAATAATTACAACCTATAGGCTATAAGTTTGTTCCCTCAAGTTTCCCGCTATAATTCTTTACTTACAAGTTTTATGTTATTTTCTTTAACTTTCGGGAATGATGTATGAGGTTTTTTTGTTATTATTTAAAAAAAAATTTATTTCCCAGGAATAGTGAAAGGCGGCGCTATTTTCGTTCAACCATGTAAATTAGCTACTATTTTTATTCATTCATTCATTTTTAAAACAATTTATTTATTCATTTATACAACGTTACTTGATTTTTGTTAATAAAAATATATGGGGACATATTATGCTAGAAATTAAGAGCATATTTGATTACAATTTTTAAATTTTGTTTTTTGGTTCTAAAAAAATAATATGATTACCTTTTCTTTTTCTTTTTTCTTAAAAAACATATTTTCTCATCTTCATTTCTTGGCTCTTTAAAAGTTTTTTTCCTACACATAACACGAAAAAAATACCAAATTTAAAAAACAATGAAAAAATTTAGAGAACACTAAAATAGTGTTATTACATGTGTTATAATTTCATTATCACTTCTAGAAACTATTAGAGTAGTGTTACAAAAAAATGAAGGATCATGTAATTGGGGTAATAGTGATAATGCATATTATATTTCAATAGTACAATCGTGATTGAAAATAACATGGAGAAAATGTCACGGTCTAATTCCAACTACCATCATTGAAAATATGATCACTGAATTAGTTGAATGTTGTGACATTTGTTAATTAATTGTAATTATAAACATCATTAAAATTTAAGATTTGTTTGTTAATTATGTTTTAGAAAGCTAGAAAAACTAAGAAACATGTTTAATAATTACAAGTACTTCTTTTTTAAATAAAAAATATGACATTTTCAGTTTATATATATATATATATATATATATATATATATATATATATATATATATATATATATATATATATATATATATGTATGTATATAAATGATTAAAAATAAAATATTGGACATAAAATTATTTAAAACTTATGTTAAAAATATTTTAAATTTTCATGTAACATTTTCTATATTGAATATCAAAAAGCATGTTTTTATAGAATTATTTTGACAACTAAATGGTCTGATAATTTGAAGTTAATAAATTAAAATTCAACGTTTCAAAAAGAGGGATAAAGAGGGGTGTTCGATTCAAATCCCACTAAAGACATTTTACTTATTATAACTAAAACATTTAGTTATGAAAAAAAACCCTATAATTTTTAAGTAATAAATTAGTAAAAAATAAAAATTTGCCCTTAAAACCTAGTTTAAGTGATGAAATAATAGGATAAGAACAGTTCATAAAAGAAAATAGTAATACACTGTAATACTCAAAGTAAATGAAAGTAAAAAATAATAATAATACAACATTATTGGACGTGGTGAATTAAAATTTGCACATGGTAGATTAACCTAAAAACAAGGTAGTCTTCTTTCAAAATAAAAAATAAAAAACAAAATTAGTCAAAATTATTGTTCGCTCAATTGATGAAGCTATGTTCAAAGTGTGCTTTTTGACTAAAACGCTATACCCTTCATTTGTTACTTCCATTTTCTCGAACGTTGAAGGAATTCTAGGATGGAGGTTAGTGTGTAGAAAATTTTGTTTTCTTGGCGGCCAAACGAGGTGGAATCTGTTGGAATATTCCTACTTTGCTGCTATGAAAAATATTGAAACAAATTTGAATTTGTAGTACGGTTTTGGAAGGAGGTCATATCATCTGCGACTTCTTGTCTTCAAAGTGAAACAAGCAAATTTTTATATTTAGGAAAACTTGATCAGGATATATTTGAATTGATATTGTAAATACTTATTAGCTAAATAATATGCTATTAATTTGTTTTCTATAAAACACTTAAGAACAGTATAGATATTTAAATTTTGAATTACCTCAAAATATCATTTATTAGTAAAATAATCGAACTATAGAGAGCTATCTTTTATTATAATTATTTATAATTATTTCAAGTCCTTTCTGGCCTATTAATTTTGGGAATGGTGTTAAAAGGCATATAAATAATGCAATACTTTTATTAGTTAAATAATATGCTATTAATCTGTTTTCCTATATATAAATATAAGAACAATTATAGATA
Organism: Tetrastigma voinierianum; assembly: GCA_016808115.1. NCBI lineage: Eukaryota > Viridiplantae > Streptophyta > Magnoliopsida > Vitales > Vitaceae > Tetrastigma > Tetrastigma voinierianum. The sequence continues at coordinate 98,327 of JAEQBH010001564.1, read as the reverse complement.
TTTAGATTTTAAGATAGCCTCATAATATTATCCATTACTTTTTTTGCTAGCCTCTTCTCTTTAAGTAAAAGATGAGAGATTTCTTTTTTTGTCATTTGATATCACAAATTTACACATATTTTCATATATTTCTTTTTAAATAAAGTGATTATTTAACACATATATAGGTTTATTTTGTTTTTTCATAATTTATTCGTCGCTTTCATCTGGTCTTGATTATCGTCGCCGTGTGGTGGGTATTTGTGTTGTACCGATCACGTCGGTTTGGTTTTAAATGTCGAGTACGACGTTTATTTGTGTTTGTGCTATTCAATTGAACAAAATATATAAGATTAGAGAGAATAAATCAAATAAATGGTCGTCTGTATGTTACAAAACTTGAATCATAGATATTATAGTTATAATTATAATATCAAATGTGTAGACTTTACTATCAAATATATAGACTTTGAGTTGTTTCATTATGTTATTAACCTATATATCGTTTCATCATTTATGATTTTTAACGATTTTAATTTTATGTTTATTTCGATGTATTATTGGTTTGAATTAATGAAACTATTTTTCTCTTCAAAATAAAATTATAACAATTTCTCAAAATTATTTCAAAAGTCCTTTTAATACACCAATCTTTTTAGAAAACTTGTGTTTCCGCCCATTAATTTAAGAGTAATTGTAAAAAATGAATAGATAATGCAAAGTATTTAGTACGATTTAATATAAAATAATTGTATTTTATATATGATAGTAGTATATCTTATGCTAATATCTAATAACTACATATTGAACAATGTGGTGTCTTCATAGTTAATTAAGCATTACCTAGTTACTATCATATATGAAACAAAATTATTTGTTTATAAAAATCATATAAATAATCATATTTTGTATTATTTATATCTTATTTGTGATCATTCATAAATAAATGGGTTAAAACAAGTTTTCATATATATATATATATATATTTTGAAAGAATAATAAATTTATTGATTCAAACTAACAATACATTTAATACAAACACATAATCAAATTCATTAAAAATTCTAGAAGATAATACAACTTCAGGTTAATAGCATAATGAATCAGCTTAAATCCTACATATTTGATAATTTTATGATGACAATAATACATATGACTATAGTTTTGTAACATATTGATGACCATTATTTGATTTAATGTATTTTTTTAATCGAATTCATTTGACCGTTCAAATCACACACATACAAGAAACCGTAAAAAAACGATAAAAACAAAACCATCGTATTAAAACGATACAAACAAAACCATCGTATTAAAACGATACAAACTACAAGCCATACAAGAGGACGACAAATTAAAAATCCAATTTTTTTATGAAATAATCATTTTATTAAGAGAAAATGACAATAAAATGATAGAAAAAAAATATATATATGAGTGATTTAAGACTAAAAATAACAAAAAAATCACCATTTATTGCTTAAGAAAAAGGGGCTATAAATAACAAGATGGTGTTACAACCAAGGGTAAAAATATCGGTTTTTACGGATATATCGGTACTTTGATTTTACGGATATATTTGAGATATATTGGTATTTATAAATTATTTAAAATTTAAATATATTCCGATTTATATGCTCCAAGAATTAGTTTTGAAGGTATATGAAATGAAGGCGGCTCGTTTTATACCAAATGCCTTTATTGGTTTTGCAAATTTTATAATAATTAATAATGATGATTAATGATAGAAGGCGTAAGAATTCCAGCAGTCTCTTGATATTTTTATATTTTTATAAAATAATTGTGATAATAATTATTAAGAAAGACATACAGTAAATGATATTAATTATTAAGAAAAGACTTTTCATTTTATCTCTCACATATCTTAATATACTATTTAGTTGCTCTATAATGAGACACTCATTTTATATATTATTATTATTTTTTTTGAAAAATTTATCAAAAACACCAAAACCGGTAATATATGGCGTATATCGTGATATATCGTAGGACTGAGTGTTTTAATTTTTCATAAATTACATGTTTTGTGTCGGATATATCATAAATTGGCTGATATATTGGCGATTTTGAAGCGTTTTTTGAAAAGAAAGCGATTTTGTTGCAAAATCGTGTTTGGACTGTTAGACACGCAGCATCGATGATATGTCGTCGATATTTTGTGGCGTTTTAGCACTGGTTCACAATGATTCAATTCGCATATTTTTAGAGAGATAGTGCACCATTTCTTAAAACCAATACATGTTACGATAAACTCAGAGGGAAAAGTCCTCCAATTTTTAAAAAATGAATTTATCCATGTGTAACAAAGAAGGCAAAAACAAGAAAAATAAGTGGAGATTAAATTCAAAATGTTTCACATGAGATGACGATGATGTTGAGGTGGTAGGTTACCTAATCTCTCTCTGTCCCTCTCATATAAATTAGAAACTAGAACATATGGATTCACCTACTTTGACTTAGAAAAAAAGCGTGTTGAATCACCTAACTTATCTTTAATCCAATTCCAATTCCAATTCCAATTCCAATTCCAGGTGCTTCTTTCTCATTCTTCTTCCTCATCCATAGCATACACTCATTTAGTCCAAATTACTCCGATCCCATTCAAAGTTGAAGTTTAGTTTAACTTCATTGGATCAATAAGTTTCCTTCTTCTTATTTGTAGTCTTTTTTTTATAAAAAAAAAAAGAAAAATTGGATGAGTTCATGGATGTCATATCCCATTTTTAAAATCCAATTCGTTAAAGGATGGCAATGGAATGACTTTTAAGGTCTAATTCAAATGATAAAAAAGATGTTTGATCTTGTAATAACAAAATAAAAATCAGTAAATATAAAAAAAAAAACCCCAATGGAATGTTTATATACGTACATATATATATTCTCCATTTTCTTACTTTTGATAAAAACAAAGTTTATGTGAGTATTTAAAAGATCAGGGTTGAGTTTGATTTTTTTTTTTTTCTGAAATTGGTTTATTTTATTAGAACAATTAATTCTTAGAATTGAAAATGAAATTTCGGATTTGGGTGTTTTATGGAATGAGAATAAAAACCCCATTAGGATGAAAACAGTCTGCCAAAACCCCATTAATCGGGTTAAATCATAATATGATTTAAAAGCATAAATTAATATTTTCTTAGAGAGATGGTAAATAAATCTTACTATAAGTTAAAAGATAATTGATGAAACATCATTAGGGTTAATAATATTATAAATCGATTTAAGCCTATAAATTTGATATGATTTCAATTGGCAATTATACAACATATGAATATATACAAAACAAATGCTGTAATAAAACAATCAAATCACAAAAAATAAAATAAAATAAAAGGCGGACAAAAAAGTAGGCTAGATTCATTTGTAAATTAAAAAGCTAAATAGGAAAAGGAATGCTTTTCTTAATTAACGTTTAAACCCATTTGTAAGTCAAGTAGGAAAAGGCTCTTAGATCGATCTTAAGGTGAAAAAACTAAATATTATAGTAAATTAAAATTTAATAGAGTGGAGAGAGTTTATAGGGTAGATGGCAAAATGGTGAATAAAGAAAGTGAGAGAGTAGCCTGGGAAAGAAGGTAAGAGAGATGAGTAGATGGAACGCGGCTCGGCTGACCAAGTTTTTGACAGGAGGAAGGGCTAAATTGGGAAATACAAAATTGAGAAAAGAGGAAGGGAAGACTTGAGAGAGAAAGAGAGAAAGGTTCATGCACTGGCATCTGCCGTAATTGAGGAATATCTAGAGAGAGAAGAGAAGAGACAGAGGACGAAACAAAGAAATTTAAAAATAAAATATTTTAAGAAAAAATAGAAAAGTAGAAGATAGGGGGTGGACCCACCCATTAAAAGAGGACGGGTTAGCTAATGACACATGAAATGAATTGAATGGGAGGTGAGGCGAGGTTGTCTGCCTACAGCTACAACTAGAAGAAGGCTAAATATTGAGGGCACCTATGCCTAGTTGTTGTTGTTGTTTATTTTGTAATTTTGTCCAAGAGAAAGAGAGAGAGAGTGTGTGTTGGCAATGCGACAGTGCCACACGCTTTCACCTCATCTGCTTACGTCTAATTTCCAACCCCTCTTCCGTTATTTTTCCATTTTCGCTACCTTCCAAATACCCTCAATTATGTCATCTTTTTTCTTTTCTTTTTTTTAGATAATTATGGATGTGGGGTCATCTTATGATACGATCGTATATTGGCTTTTTATTAGTCTGGAATGGTATTTAAATTTGAGAGAGATTTTCTCATTTATAGGGTTAGTATGTTGGATTAGGCTTTTTTATTAGGATCGAATATCTATTATTAATATTTTTATTGAGAATTGATGTATAACGAAAAGACTATTTTATACTCGAAAAATGATTTAGAGTAAAAGATATATAGAATATGAACCGTTTGTGAATATCCAACTTCTTTAAAAATGGGCAATGATATGATCTGATATCGGCTCTATTGATATTTAAGCTTAAAATATTTTCTTACCTGGTCTTATGGATTGGGTTCTTTTATTGAGCTTAAATACCTATAATTAATCCTATCATAACCTTGATAAGATTCGACTAATCCTATCATGATCTTGATGAGACTCGAACTAATGATCATTAATTAAACCCCAGGGCTTAGACCATTATGTCACCAATTTCTACACACATCTCTTCCTATTTCCTATTTCTTTCTAGGTTTACCATGAATTTTCCAAGTGAATTTCATAATACTTAAGAAATTAAGGTCATGTTTGGTTTTCATAAAATATTAAAAAAAAAATGATAGGAAATATTAAAGGAAAAAAAAAAAGAAAATTTTTTTTTCTTTATTTGACCACCAATGAAAATATCTAATGAAAAAGAATAAGGAATTCAATTTTTTTTCTTCCCTTTTCTCTCTTGTTTTCCTCAGTATTTTTAATGAAAATTGTCTAATATTTTACAAGAATCAGACATGCCTAAATGTCATGCGTTTGTATGGGGCAATGTGAAGTATTGATATTAGAGAGATGAAAAGGAAAAGTATTAAAACTTTGATGGAAATTTCAATACACAATACGAGTAATTTTAATAGTTTGAAATATCTTGCTATTTTTAATAATGACTGGCAGAAAATTATTATTTAGTGAAGATGTGGTGTGCCCCAATCGTTGAATAATAAGCAGTCGGTTGAATAGGTTTTGAAAGGAAATTGGATGAAATGCTTATCCTTAATTAATCATATCGTGTCAACCAAAAAAGGGTCTCTATAACTTATAAAGGAGTAAAGATGTTTCACCTAACTCATATATGTATTATGTAAATAAGAATTAAATTAGTTGAGAGTTAAATCATAATATTTGATGTTCAAATTTTCCTAAGAATATAGATTATTGTGGTTTTTCTTTTAATTGTATATATAAGTTTCTAGTATTTTTCACAGAAAAGAAAAAAAAATGATTAAAGTTTTAGGATTAGAATAGTGATAAAACCAGTTATACTAGAATTATTATCAATGACAAGACACATATTTTAATATAAGAATTACTAACTATTATATGAAAATATTAAGACAAATCGACTTACTCTACATATATGAAATGATTGGGCGTGATTGTGATTAGGGTAAAGTTTTATCCTTTTATGTGAAATTAATAATTTGATCCCATCATACATTAAACCATAGCCGCCTTTCATTTTCTCTAATTTGTTTTCTCTTCTAACCCCTTTTTTGTTAACAAAGATGAGTGATTTTTTGGCAATTTATGATGCGTCAGCGTCTACATATATTTTATATTATTTTATTTCGCGATAAAATAGTTTTACGTATAGATCTAGGTTTTACCGTTTTGTTTTTTATGATTTTGTCATCAGCACTGCGGTATGTGGTTGTGTCGTCTTGTCTGACTGATTGATTTTCGTCGTCTTGTCTACGGCGTTCTTAGTGTGTGAGCGATTTAGACGATAAAACATAATTATTCAAATTAATTAAATCATGATCGTCGATATGCTATAAAACTTGAGTTATAAGTATTCTAATCATTATAAGATTATCAAATATATAGGTTTTGAGTCAATTAATTATGTTATTAACTTAGATATTGTATCATCCTTTAAAATTTTTAGGAAATTTAATTATATATTTCTATTAAATGTATTACTAATTTGAATCAATAAAATTATTATTATTATTATTATCATTATTATTATTTTAAAAGTTAGATCGTGTCCTTATGCTTGGCTGAGTAATGGTAAAGGGGCGATGTTTGTACAAGAGATCTGACTCGAGTTCGTATAAGAATAAACCTCTTCTGCCGATTAGGGACGGATCTATGTTTAGTTACAGATACCCCACAAAAAAAAACAAAAACAAAAACCTAGAAAAGTAATTTTTTTACCCTTTAAAAAAAAAATTTTAATTGACACAATTTATTTATTTAATTTTGTATATTATTAGTCTATTATAATACTACACCACAAATATAAAATATGGGATCCTCTACTAATAACGATGTAATGCAAAATGATGTTAAAATAATAATAATAATAATGATAATAATTTGATCCCAAACGCTACACTTATTATTATTAATTTGAGCCCAACATTATTATTATTAATTTAATAATAATAATAATAATGATGGGCTCGTGGCACACACGCTACACTTAGAAAAAAGGGGACAATGGTTTTGGGTTTAGGCCCACGGTCAAAGCCAAGTGGGCAAGTGGGTGATACAAAAAGCCAAATTAGTAAATTAAATTAAATTAAATTCTTCACACCCTTGACCCAGATATTGGGCACTCCTCTGCCTATCAAAATCTTCGTTGGGATTTAATTTAAATATCACATTTGAGAAAGTAAAAACATAATTAGAATATGAAATTTGTGATCGAGGAGATACTTATTATAATACAAGAATGGATGAGTGGGATTTTAAAAGAATAGGAATATATATAGGAATATGATTAGGATATGGATCTAATCCCAGAAGCTGAAATTATGTCTATATTAAATGTTTCAACTACAGATAATTAAAGATTTACTTTTGATGTGACATAGTACCTAAATTATTATTATCAGGGTTGGTGTGAAAAATAAAGATGTGAAATTAGACCCAAGGTGAAGCCAAGGGCGTAAGGGTTGACATTCAGGTTCGTCTTTATCCATCCAACACCAATTGTGGTACAAGGTGAATTAATCCCATACCTAAGTAGTGTCGTCATTTTCTATTCTTCTTGCTGCTAATCACGTTTTGGGAGTATGGAGTCGACTTAAAAAATAAGTTTTTTTTTTTTTTTTTGACAGATTTTTTTTTAATCTTTAATTTAGGAAAGTAATTGCAACATGTCGGCCCACTTGAAATATTTTTGTCTTCCTACAGTAATGTGTACTCTTGGTTTATCTTTACGAGCCAGCCACCCCCCACACATGTCGGCTTAGCCCTTGGCTATGTGACTCAACTTCTAAGCTTTATATCTTGGGTCTATCGAAGGGTCCCGTTACATTGTATCTTATCATGTGGTATACCGTATGGAGAAAATTTTTGGTGATATTTACAATTACTTGACTATAACTTATCCTTTAAGACTAGCTCTCGAGATGAGAAAGCCAAAATGGTTATAAACCCATATGACCATAGAACGTGTTATTATAATCCATCATTCTTGTAGAATTGCCGTCTATGACTATTAGTGACTTCAAAGACCCCATTTTCTTTTTATGGGTAGTTATGCTGTGTATGCAAACTCAGTAAGTAGGCGTATTTATTATTTCGCCTCAAACTCGAAGAAAAGGCTTGAGGTGCGGCGTCTGATTTTAACTGTGGCTGAATGATGTCAAATTACCGTGCCTTGGCCCAATGTGCGAGCACTACAGAGATTAGAAACCTTGATTTTAAATTTAAGGTGCATTGAAAATTTTTGATCGGTGTTAGTATCGGTTAACCACGATCTAAAAGCCCCAAATAATCGAATGAGCATAAATCATTAACTTTAAACAAGTCGTAATGACTTTCAAATCAAAATCCTAAAATGACAAATCTCATCCCTGCCAATACTCTTGCCGAATTAAGTACACGAAAAGTAACAAATGGGATAAGCTCACGGTATTAAGAAATATTAAACGAGTTTCATGAATCAAAGATTTGTCCTTGACGAATAGTAAATGTTTTAAACTGACTTTTTATTAATAAGTTGGAACATTAAAAATTTTTCTTGAAATGATACCCTAGTTTAAGCCCTTCGAATGTAATTTCAAAACAATTTAATATCAATTTGATTCAAATACTTTTATATCAAAGTTCAAAATCAAATAAATTTTAAATATATTTTTACGATCGTGAATGTCGAATGGTGTCGTGTGGGACTTTTTCAAATTAATTTGGCTAGTCATAAATTGTTCTTAGATGGATGGAACCAAACATTATTAATACTGATGACACTCTAGCGAAACGCAGAAATGGTTTGAATCATTCGATTAATGTGAGGAATGTAAAGACCATTATTATTTGGATTGACAGTAGAGATAGTATGGCTTGTATTAAGCATTGACGTAAATGAAACCCCAGCAGTCGAATATTTCATTCAAAAAATTCGAATCGCAAGCAATCGTATCTTATTTCTTCATGGCAAAACAAATCTAAAAGAATTATATACCTTGATCATGAATAATCAAATAAATAAAACAAAACTTTTCATAAACAAGATTATATATATAGTCGGTTTAAAAATTTTCATTATCAAATGACATAAAAACAAATAATTTTCTTTTTGAAAATTTTTTGTTAATATCCACTTCTGCCCACATATATATAAAAATAATAATTTTTCGATACCTAAAGTACTAAAAACCTTGAAGTAGCAATCCTAATGATTTCTCAAGAAAATATCTCATCTAATATAACCCAAGGAAAAAATATCATTATGCTTACCTACGTAAGGTTATAGGTTTAAGAGTCCTAAAACAATTATTAATATTGTGTATTATTATAACTTTTTAATTTCTGATCCGATCAATAGTAAAAAGTCCATAAATTTATGAATTTTTATAAAAATTTTATGTATTCTTTCCCAAATTCATTCTCAATATTTTATCCTTTATATAGTTATTATTATCCTTATGTGTATTTTAATTTTCTGTGACAATAATTTAAATTTGCCTAGTTTTGGTTTTTTATTGATTTCAAATTTCTTTCAAGTCTTGTCTCAATAATTTATTTGACTTATATTCTTACTTTATTACAGGGAGTATATTTGGGCTTGTCATTGATGAGGATAGGATGATGACCGTCTACGGGCCGTCGTTACGATTCTGATCGGTCACAAATATGTCCATTTGGGTAAGGCATATACCGCCTAGATACAGTCTTTCATGATCGGTCATCATCTTTAAAAAGGTATTCGGATGACCTCTCTGAACTTGAATGAGTATAACTCGCGCGCATAACCACCCTGAGGGTGGTCAAACATTCCTTGGGGCAGAAAATGTGGGCTGACTGACTATCTAAAAGTCGGTCATAATGCGGCACCATCGTCCCCTTCCGTTTTGGAAGGAGATTATATACTTTCCATGGAAATAGGATTGTCTCTCTTCTGAATAAAAGAGGGAAGTAACACAAGGAAAACGTAAGTGATTCCATATTACTAAAGGAATTTTTACTCTCTAGTTTGATTAATTTAACTTAAGCATCGGAGAGGCGGGGCATACCACCGTCGTTCTTTTGTTTGTTTTGCAGGCATTCGCTAGTCGGTTCATGCTTCGACGATTCAGTGACTTAGAAAGTTTAGAAGATCACAATTGGCGCCATATGTGGGAAACGTCAAGCAAGAAATCTCATAGGCGTCTGTGAGTACTTAGGTGCCTTGATCCCAAGTGATCTCCATTCCCGAAGCTTTGGTGATTCTGATCATTCAGAGGCAGTGGGTTTATCGCCATGCCTAGCAACCTAAGCGAACTGACCCATCGAAGATCGGTTCTCGCATTGGCCTTGAGATGGAGACGAGGAAGAGGAGCAGGTGAACGGATGGCCGGGTGCAGACACGCAAACCACTTCGTGGGAGAATGAGCGCCTACAGACCCGTTTGGAGACTACTTAGGGTGAAAACTTCGCGGGCTATCCATCACGCACCCCATTTCGACCCAGGCTAAGGGTAAGAGCCCATCCTCATGGGAAAGTGATCACGGCCAGACGATGAATTATCTTCTGGTATCTCTCCGCTCCTTGATCGCTCACCACCTTATAGCAACATTAAAAATTTGAGTCGAGGCCCGCGGGCGATCGGTCGATCTGTCGGTGGCGTGCGGCGGGTGCGAAGAAATTTTAGTAAGAGGCGGGCGCCGTGAACTTGAATATATACTGTCAAACTCAAAGTATAACTCCATCGATTTTTTCACCATGCATCGCGATGACGACACCGAGTCCCACATTTGGTTCCTTTTCGTTGTCAGGGAGCGAGATATCGCATCCTCACCCAGGCCCACATATTTTAAGTTACGAGCCCACCCCCCCCCCCCCCCTCGGCTTCGTTATGCCGCCATTTGCTATGTACGATGTACAACCATATGCTACATTTTAACATAACAATGATTCTTAGCGCAGAAAATGATCGCCTCTTTTGCAAGGTATTCCCGACCAGCTTGAAGGGGTCCGCTTTGGCATGGTTCCACAAACTCCTGAGAGGATCTATAAGCTCATTTAGCGAACCGTGGGAAACGTTCATTTCCCAATACTTATGTTCGGTTCGATAGAAAGGAAACATTAGTTCACTCCAGGCAATCCTAAAGTGGGAAGATGAATATATCCGGGATTTCACCCGAAGATTTGGACAAGCCGTCCAACAAATTGGTATTTACATCATGGATGCGGTCTTTGAGAACTTCAAGCAGGGCCTTGACTACCCTTTCTTTCAGTCTCCATCCTGGATCCACCCGCCACAATGGAAGAATTGTATCGGCGGGCAGACGAGTATTCCACACTGGAGGATAATATCACGGTAGCTTCCCGGAATAGTAATGATGGCGCTCGAGAATAGCAAGCCCGGCGACAAGGGCCAATCAGAATAGAAAGGAAGCTAGAACAGAATCAAAGCGCTCCTAGAACAGTCACAAAAAAGGAGCCTCCCCAATTCACCTCTCAACATCTCCTTATAGTGGCTCTACCTCTCATCAGGGATCACTGATTTAAATGGCCCCCACCAATGAGTGAATCGGGACCAATGCGATTGATCTTGAGATCACGTTACCACGGACCACGACCATGAGAATGGCGCAAAGCCCTAAAGTTCTGGTATAAATGATCAGGGCTAGGCACCTCAAGGTACATTAGGAGCCAACCGTGGGTGGCGCTGCGGTCATTTAAGCAATTGTTATTGTACAGAACACCCATCGAACCGACCCTACATCAACTTCATATTGGGAAGCTCAACCGATGACCAATACCAGGTGAACAATGGAGAAAAATGCTCATGCGACCTCGGTAGAAACCGGGATAAACACCATGGTGCCACTGGAGGCGTAATTTACAATTAATGGGTTATGACCTCATATCTTTCCTCTTATAAGCAGGCCGGGGTCATTAACCTCATTATGATGCGCTTGTACTTACTTTGTGTATTGACAATTTTGATGTGCATATAGTCCTTGTTGATCCTGGCAGTGCGGCTGATTTGTTGCACCTTCCAGCCTTCCAATAGATGAAATTCCCGCTTAACCATCTCGATTCGGTGTGGAATTTTAAGGTTCCAGCGAGCCACCACATGACGGTGGGTAGATATTATTTCTTTCCATCGAGTAGAGACGATGTCTGACAAGTATTGTTTTCAATGGTTGAGGACTTGGGACCGCCTAAGGACGGGATTAGCATAAGCGGTCCTTAACCTACCACCAAGTATCGGTTATACGGCGCATCGGGGCGGAGTCGACCTCGGTATGATGTGTATCAGGTGTTATCGACTATCGGTGCGGGGCATGAATAAGTTAGAAACCCGATAGCTGTCCAAATTCAATCATCGAATATAATTCATGAATCCTTGCCGGGTCGTTGTGGAAGGCAGGGAGCGGTTAATGATGAATCCTCACAGTCCATACTCATAAGCGGGCCCGATAAGTGCACTATGAAACTCTCTGTTCCCGGAGAGAAGGGCACGATTGTAGCAAATCACCTAAGTACTTAGATATGTATTCGCTAGACCCATTCGGATATGATAGGAATAAGCCGGAGTGCATGCTTCCTAGGATTAAATGTTTGTCTTATCCAGCTGAACTACATTAGAGCGAAAGTAAGTGCTCCCCACCAATCTGCAAGTAAATCATCTAGAGTAGATATCTTAAAATTAGGTTGTGAAATCAAATAAGACAAACGCCCAGCGTGGTGGTAGTTCCTAAGAAAGGGGGCAAGTGGAGAGTATGCGTAGATTATACGGATCTTAATGACGCGTGTCCTAAGGACAGTTTCCCTTTACCCCGCATAGATCATATCATCGACACATCAGTCGAGCATGGTATCTTATCATTCCTCGATGCATTTTCAGGGTATCATCAGAGACTGGTAACTAAGATGTCTTTTATCACCCCACAAGGGCTCTTTTGCTACAATGTAATGCCATTCGGGTTAAAGAATGTCGGAGCCACCTACCAGAGATTGGTAACTAAGATGTCTCGTATTGCTGGAAAAACTGGAGAAGTATGATGATAGCGTAAAGTCGAGGAGTGCTGGGGATCACTATGGTGTGGCATTTTGGAGCTTTCGAGGCGTATGGCGTGAAACTCCAGCCCTGAAGTGTGCATTCGAGATTCGAGTGTAGGCCGGTTCCTAGGATTCATAATGACTCAGAGAGGAATAGAGGCTAACCTCGCTCAACTTCAAGTTGTTACAGAATCTCCCGGCTCTTATGCTTTCTAGAAAAGAGATTTGTATTTGGTAGTAGATTGTGCTGCAGATGGTTTATTTCCCAGTTCATAGACCGCCTAAAGCCATTTTTCGCCATCCTTAAGGAAGCCAACCGGGCCGGATGGAATGAAGAGTGCGATTGGGCTTTCACTGAATCAAGCGGTGCGTAAAACCTCCCGATTCTCATTGGCTTGGGCTGTTGGCGAGACACTTTTTGGTATATTTGGCGGTTTAAAGGTAGCGATGGTGCAGCCCTATTCAAAGAAAATAACGACAGAAGGCAGAAGCTAGTGTTCCTTCCATGGTAAAGTCGTAGGCCAGCAGAGCCGGGTATAGTCACCTTGAGCGAGGGCGATATGGCTCCTCAGATGTGACTAAGAAACTCCGCCCACATGTTTCGGGCACACTGCCCCATTGTGGTACTAAGCAGGCCTTCCTTTAAGACACGCTCTCGCCTGACTTCTTTGGTAGAATGGCTCGCTGGTCGATCGAACTAAGAGAGTAAGACATCAAGTACAAGGCAGGCTACTTAAAAGAGGCGGTGTTAGTCATTTTACTATGCGAATCCCCCGATTAAACACGCAGCTCGGGTGGTGGACGCTTAATGTAGATGGGGCGTCGAGACAAACTAGGCGGGAAGCGGTTTCAGTTGGATAAATGTTGTGAGACCACAGGAAAATCCAGTTTCTAAGGAAGGATAAAATGGTAATTTGGGTCAAAAATAAAAATTTTCTAGATCTCGGATAATAGCAGACTTAGCGGGTGGAATGAAATACCAGCGAAATCTATTTACCCGTCAATTCGTCGAATTCCGAGATAGTCGGAATTTCACGTTTTTCGAGGCACCGAGAGGGATGTAGGACACTGGCTTGCGTTTTGGGTGGCCAAGGCGACACGTGTCAGTGAATGCGGTCAAGCAGGCTCAGTGGGGCTCATTTGAGACACATGGCACCGACTGCCATTGGGAAAATCTCAAGGTAGATGGGTAAGGATAAAGTGTAATCCCTTGTAGGCAATGGAAGCTTGACACTTGGCAAGTGAGGGGCAATTCTCTTGACCAACCTTGACCCAATCGGTTGGGAGGAAGGAGAGAGGAGGGAGAACAAGCGGAAGAGAGAGGGGAGAGAGTGTGGCATTTTTTTGAGAGAGAGCTCTACCTTCTCTCTAGAATTCCAGAGCGATCGGACCCAGGCGAGCTCGGGCAGGCAGAAGCAGAAGTTGCTCCCCCACGGCAAGGACTACACGTGGGTACGGTTTTGGGAGTTTCGAGCAAACTCAGGAAGGTGAGGGGTTTTCTCCTACTTACTTTACTTTTGTTCAAGAGCCATGTAATGGATAGGGATTTGTTAAGGCTGGATAGTGTGATTCGGGTTCAAAGATTTGGATGATGAGGAAGAATCCTAGAGTGGTTTGGACAGTCCACGGGCTGTTAGTGTGATTTGTGTGATGTTGTATTATTGCCATGAGTGAATAACATGCTGATTGTGATTTTGAGGGCGGTTCCAAAATGAACTGCCGGATTGTGCCTTAGCCCATGTGAGCTAATATTATGTTATTGTCGTAAATTGAATAACATGATTTATGCGAATTAATTATGTTAATATATGCATGAGTGATATATTAGCATATGTTGAATATTTATTTATGGAAATTCTAAGTGCTTGACTTAGGTGGGAGTAGCCACGAGTAAGGGAGGGTCTGCTCTTGGGCTTTGCTCAACTTAGTCGTGGGAATATATTTTTCAGGTACCGAAGATGTACTTGGGGATGGGACACATCCGGAGCTTTAGAAGAGAAGAAATGGCCAAACTGGCCTTATCTTGTACTTTTGTAAAATTATGGGCAAGTGACCGGTTTATTAATAAATTGTAATAAAAGCAATTGTAAATAAATTAAAGCTTTTGTATAAAATTTATATTTGGGTTGTATGGATGTGCGGGCCCTATTGGGCCGTTTTACACGTGTATGGGTCTTATGATGTGAGACATGTAGATTTCCGCGGGTTGACAGGTAGTCAACGAGACCTGGGTTTGGGGCGTCACTTTGTATGGGAAAAGAATCGAAACCAGCGTCTAGTTAGGCTTAGCCTCCCAACAATGAGTCAGAATATGAAGCCCTCTTATCCGGAATTGAACTAGTTGCCTCCGTATCTGCTGACAAGCTCCTGGTTCAAAGTGATTCCTAGTTAGTCGTCAGGCAAGTCAACGAAGAATTCGAATCTTGAGACCCCGAATGGCAAAGTATGTCTCCCGGGTAAAACAACGCTTGGGTAGTTTTTCGGTCTGGAAACTGGAACATGTGCCCTGACTGCAATGATAAAGCAGATGCCTTGGCTGCGGTGGCCGCCTCTCTACCAATAACCGAAACAATATTTTGCCTATCTACTATCAGCCGTTTTCCTCAATCACTCCCTCCCAAGTAAGAAGAGATCCTCCCCTCATGGATGGACCCCATAATACACTACATGTCGGCCACGGGAGAACTCCACTATTAGGGATAAGGCCCACAGTCTGAAGTCAGTCAGCTAGATTTTCCTTGATCGATGGGCAATTGTTCAAACGATCCCTGGGCGGTTTATATTTGAAATGCTTGATGCTCGAACAGAGCCATTATGTGTTGGCTAAACTGCATGAGGGAATATGCGGAAATCATCTAGGCGGCAGAACTTTGGCACACAGGGCTCACACTCAAGGGTACTATTAGCCGACCATGAGAGCCGATGCTGCCAATTATATCAAAAAATGTGATCGTTGCCAACGGTTAGCTCCCATCCTGAAATCACTAGTGCAAGACCCGATCTCCATCTCGAGCCCTTGGCCCTTTGCCCAATGGGAGATTGATATATGGTCGGGCGCGCCTACTTCCGACTCGAAAGAAATGTGTTGGTAGCAACTAACTATTTCAGTAAATGGGTAGAAGCCGAGGCCTTCTCTTCGATCAAAGATAGAGATGTTACTCAGTTTATCTGGAAAAATATCGATTGTCGTTTCGGCATCCCCAGATCAATTTTATCCGACAACGGTCCCAGCCGACAGTAGGATTACATCGAGAAACTTATGCGGGAGTGAAAATAAAATCTGGCCTCCACCCGGTATTCGCAAAGCGATGGACTAGCAAACCTCTCCCAATAAATCATTAGTATTACTAAAAAAAACGGTTGGATTAATTTAAAAGGTAAATGGTGGATAGACTTCTGGGGACTTTGGGCTTAAGAGCCTCTTTATCGTAAGATCTACTAGTATATCCCAGCACAGATTACTTATGGGATGGAAGTATAATCCCCTACAAAATTGGCATGCCTATTATTTTCCTTTTTTGTTATATGAAGCCCCAAGCCTCTCGATTTAACACCTCTACGGGAGTCTTAACTTTCTGTGGCCATGTCAGGGTGGATGGAGTTTCTTTAAAAGAATGAATAAAGCGGTTTAATGTTACGGAATTATGAATGAGTTTAGTCTATGACTCTGCAAGTGCACAGGTCATACAAGTAGTAAAAAATAGATGTAAGTCTAGATATCATTCCCACATAGATTTACTTGGATTCAGAAACCAACTACTGACTCACGAGATCCATACTGTTGAACCTCGATAAAGTTTATCAACTAAAGATTAAAGGATAATTGTCTTAAATATAACATAGAGAGCAGGGAAATTAAAAAATAAGCTAATGAACCTTATACACTATGATTAAATTTAATTTGAATGGTTCTCTGTAAAAATGAACACTAATAAGGAAGTATCGTGAAAGCGATTGATTTAACATTATATCCCATTTAAACTCTATCCTAAATTTGGATACGGATTTTGTCAAAAAGATGCACGATATTGCAAGAAGTTGGATTTCTCCTTTTATTCACCAATTAAATATCTGTTTCTCTCGACGGGGTTTAATCAACTACTTGTGTTCAACATATTCTTTACAAGATTTTGGTATTTTCTTTCTCGATACTTCATGCCCATTTCGATTTCTTACTTCCCGAATCGGGGTTGTTCTTGAAGACTTCTAGCAATTGATGACTCGTCCTTTAAATCTAATGAATACTTTCCTTCCCTTGATTAGATCTGGCTAACGAGGTCAAAGTTTCAACATATTGAGTGAAATCTCGATGATTTAAATTGATAAATAATCCCCTCTGACATCAATTATGAGGTTAAGCTGGGTATTTATCTAAGTGAACTCTCGAGAGAATTTGAATAGTTCTTCAATAATGGTCCATATACCCACAATTGAATGTTCCTAACTCTCGGAATACAGCCATCTCCTATGTCACTCAAAGGCCTCCTGAATCTGATCCTTGGACGGGTATTGAAACTCTTATTAAGAACGATTACGCAAAAAAAACATCCGATCAAATAAATCTCCCAAAATTCGGTACTTCCTTCTAATTTATGCGGGAAAGACAGTAGCTAACAATAAATTCAAACTAGTGAAAATGTAAACACAGAAAAGCGCATTACAATCGATGATGGAGCGATAAATTACACCTTTACGATTCTGCGATAAGCGAGAATAAGCGAATTCTAGAAATTGTCTAGACTTCATCAAACTCAAGCAGTAATTTGTAAAGAAATTAAAACATTGCTTCCAGCTTCAACATTCTAACAGATCGTTGGTTCAAATCCAAAGAAATGAAAGAAAAAAAATCTATTCTAAAAATATATAGTGAGTTTTCTTCTTCCCTCGTTCTGGGTTCCCAAAAACAAAAGCTGCTTTACTAAAACTCTATATGCCTATTTATAACTTTAAGAAATTGGGCACGATTCAAGGCTCGGGTGGATTACCCACAAAATCAATGGCCCGACTCAACTTTGTTTTTGGTCGCGACTAAAAGCTTATCGTGACGTAAAATCTAGTTTTGGTTTGTCGAGTTTGTTGTGACCTTAGAAATCGGTTGCAACTTTCTTTCACTTGTTCTTACGATTGCGAACTACGACTGATGTTCTCGGTGTGGCTACAGTTTCTTAGGTGCCTTTGATTTAGTAATTCGCGACATGAATTTTTTGTCATGACCATGTTAGTTGTCAGCAGTGAAACCTCTGGTTGCGACCTCCCTTTTCTTGTTTCCAGGAATTGGTGTCGCGACCTCAATTTGATGTCGCGACCTTACTCTCTTTGCCTTTACTGTATTTCTGTGTCGCGACCTCGATTCGATGTCGCGACCTCATTTCTGTTGTCATCCTCTTTGCTTCTTGGTCACAACTTCTCTTTCATGTTGCGACATCCTTCAGTTGTCTTGAACTTTTAAGTCGTGACTCAGCTGTGTGCCTTGTTTTCTTGTCGCGGCGTGGACATTAGGTCGCGACAGTATTTTTCTTTATCCAGCACCCAATTCTTGTAGCGACCTCAAAAGTATGTCGCGACCATCCCTTCTTCCTATCCAGTCGCAATCTCATTTCTCAGTCTCAACAGTTCCCTTCAATTTTTTTTTTTTTTTATTTAGTCGCGACACGGCCCATTACCCTTTTTGTTTTGGAATATATCGCGAGCCTCAGCTGATGTCGCATTTATCAGTTCCTATTGCCAATTATGTTGATATTTGTTGCGACCATGTTTTAAGACCCTTGATAAATTCTATGTCGACTTAGTTCCATGTCAGCGACACATGTTTGTCTTATTTTCTACTACATTCTTTATCGCGACCTCGAAAACATGCGACTGATTAAGTCTCAATTTATATCTTTATCATGGCTTCAAAATTGCTTAGCAGAGACATTGCAAGTCCATTCAGCATTACTTTCTGGTTGCAACATTATTTCTCTGTTGCGACAAAAAATATCTTCTTTTCATGTCGCGACCTCAAAACGGTGTCGTGACATTATCTTCTTTGAAGTCCCTCATGTCTTGGTCTCAGCAAGTGCTCTTCTATCGCAACAACTTTTGTTTGGCTTGCCATCACCTCTAGTCTTGACCTGTATTCTCTGTCGTGACTTCAAAACTAATGTGTTACTCAATTACTTATAGTGACCTTAAAAATATGTTGTAACCAGACTTGTTCTCCTTTGGTGTTGCAACCTTAGAATGGTGTCGGGACATGAAATCCTTCCTTTAAATAACCTTTCTCTCGACAACTTCTTCTTTGTCGCAACAACTTTTCATTCAACATGGTAGCTCCCGATCGCGACCTCGATTCTGTCACGACCTCCACGTGGCCATTATTTGTTTCACACTTCTGATCCTTCTTGAAATTTTCATTTTACGCCCAATTATTTCTACAAAATAGAAATTTACGGTATATAGTATATTCTGCATAAAAACAAGCAATCATTATAGAACAATTAGAAAAATGGACTAAAAAATTCAATGAGTTTTTGACTCATCACCTACCACCGGACGAGGCAGTAGGCGAGGAGAAAATAGAGTTGGTAATCAAGGACTGGACGCGGTCGATGAAGCTGCGAGAATCGACGGCCGGTCGTATAGCGTCTACTGACGCCGCACAGGAAAATTCTTACAACAAGTGGGTAAAGCTCCGGATGTTCCAACCGGGAGACCTAGTCCTAAGAAGGTATTGAAAATCGCGTCATTAGCGATTGGAAAAGTTCAACCCAATTATATGAGGACCATATCTCATAACACGGTAAGCGAATCCAAATATTGCGCTTTGACGAAGATTGGAATCCACATTACTACAGAATGTGGAATGCCATACATCTTAAAGGTTTATCAATAAGGATGACTTGATATTTGCTCATATTTTTGTCCATTTTCCTCCAACGTCTGGGGTAAACATAAAGTACGGATGGCGCGATAAAATTTCTCAGGCCCGATTATAGATAATATCTAATTGGTCCACATAAAAGCCCGGATGGCATAATAAAAGACCTATTTGGCCCAGTATAGATAATATCTAATTGGTCCTCATAAAAGTCCGGATGACGCAATAAAAGACCTATCCGGCCCTGTATATATAACATCTATCTAGTCCACTTAAAAGCCCGAATGTCGCAATAAATGACCTATCCTGCCCAATATAGATAATATCCGCGGTCCTCGCCAGCGGATGGCGTAATAAAAGACTATCGGTAGGTATAGATAACATCTAAGCGGTCCACATAAGCTTGGGATAAGCTGTCTGATTAATGACCTATCCGACCTGATGTGGTTAACCCTTAGTCGACTCATAATTTGCTTTCGAATGATGCAGCGTCCGACCCAAAGCTGATTAGCCACCCGTACATGCCATTCGGCTAATGAAAACTATTTCATCCATGACGGAATTTGACACATTTAGTAGCGAGAATTAAGAAGGTCTTGCGAGAATGTCAGAATCTGACAAAGAAACGAAGTAAAAGAAAGTTGTGGCCGGCGCAAGTTTAAACCTAGCCCTCGGTTGCAGCGTTGGATTCCTCATCCGCTCTGTTTGAAGGCTCCCGGCCAGGATGTCTATCCCATCTGACGGTTAAAGGACTCTTGGCGAGGTTCCTCCTAATAGTTGCGACAGCGGGAAGGTCGGGCTTACTTAGGGCGTCGAGGGGTTGATAAAAACTGCGGAAATAAGCGACATTGACGTATCAAGCATCCCGGTTGGGATCATGGGCTTACTCCCGCATATATTGTGCGTAAAGGCACAGCAGCCGTAGCCATAGTTAAAGATCACATCGCTGCTCGCATCAAATTCCTCCTCCCTCGCTTTCCTTTCCTTGGTCATCTTTGCCTGGAAAGTTGAGAGCTCATCCTTACTAGCCCTGAGCTCCATGATTAGCAGCGATTGCTCGTATGTTGAACAACAATTCTCCTCTTCGCCTTGTGAGCCTAAGTGGCGGTAGGGCTTTATTTGAAACGAGCTGAGTTCAGACTCCTTCAGCCGGACGTAAAGCGGTTAAGGCCTTTGGACTTGGGCCAACTCAAATTCCATCTATGTCCGGGCATTGCCCACCACATCGGTCTCCAGCCGCGCCATTCTTGCTTATGTCGAGCGGCATCCTCTTTAACCTCGGCCGAGTCGCCCAATCCACAACCTCGGCCTCAGGCTCCGGCGTCGGGCGTGGCCAGGCCACTCCTTTAAGAGGCATTAAAGATCTCTCTGATTGAAAGCCACGGCGAACGATATGGCAAGCTTCTCTATGTCCCTCGTAGGGTTGGAATTCATGATCTTTGGAGGGCATATTCGAGTATGGCGATTTGCACGCAAGAAGTATATTAAGAATACGACGAGTTTGATGCGGCACTTTGTGAATATTTACTGCTGCAGTTAAGTCGATTGGGCGTGGATTTCAGTTCTGCGAGACTTGCATCCCGTCCTTGATTATTCTTTGAAGATCCCTCTTTTATAATACGGTAAGGGCGGCAACAAAAATATAACCGCCCAGTCCGGCAGGGTAGCTCTGAACATCAGTAGCATTCTCGGATAAAATCATCAATTATTGATTCTCGAATTCGCCTGGTTAAAGGGCTTCCAGCGGTGGATAACATGCTTGATGTCTTACGGCGAAACGCGCCGCTTCCTCCATTGCGGGGCCGGTAGTGAGAAGATAAGAATTGGCGATATCCGATCTAGAAGAGCGATGACCTCTTGCTTTGGTTCGCGCAGCTTGGGCATGTCGATCGACTGCTCCGGCCCGTCGGAGGATGAATCACCTGTACGGTGGGCGGAATCGAAGTGACCTCCCTTGGCGCCCTTAGAGCAACATCCTCCGGACCCGGTTGGTCACTTGACCCCATCTCGAGCCCGGAATGACAATCGCCTACATCTCCGAATCCCCATCCATGGAAGGTCGATTCAATCCTTCGGCCTGATCGAGTTCCCTCTCAAAACACTCCTACCGCTTCCGTTTCTTGGCAACATAGCGGTCAAGCAGCCCTGTCATCTCTTCCTCCTCCTCTCCTTCTTCCGTCAGAAACGTAGGTCGAGGACAAACCCGAACAAAATCTTTACTTAGGCCTGGGAGGCGTCAGTGCGCGTTTGTCCCTCTCTTTTTAATCTTTAGTACTCGGGGGGCAAAATTGGTCCCCTTTCTTGGTAAGGGAAGGCTTTCCGGGCGGCTTCGCTTGCTTACGACTAGGTGCTTGGGTTGAGCAACCGGAACCCCAGATAGGCGGATGATCGACGGTCGGAGACACTAGTTCAGACGCTGATGTTTCGGCACCGAGATCCCTTGACCGGACTCCTTCCTGGTAGTGAAATCTGCCAGAGCAACTCCACAGTAACCTCTAGCCAAAGCTCCTTTCATTTGACAAGTTACTATGAAGCTAAAAAGCGGGTCAAAGTGCGAAACTATATTTGAAACGTAGGTTATAAAATTTTCCTTTTTATCAAAATCACACCTTTAGGTTACTTAATCCAGAAATAACATGGCCCACTTACGGTGGTCAAGCCCAAAATACAAAAATCACCTGTATATAAAAAAATACTCCCAATATTTTCCAAAATCCAACTACAAATTCGTAAGGGCCTGCAGTCGTAAATAAAATAAGATAAGTATCGATCTGACATAATTTTATCGCCTTTGTTTTTCTCAAAACCATGCATGAATATTTTACAAAGATATTTACATATACAAATATCATTTTAAGTTTTTACTAGTTTTAATTACACCTTATTTTATATATAATGCAACCATGGCGTCTAAGGCTGAGATCACAGGAAAGGTCTTTCGACTTAAACACACACTTTGAAAAATTATTTAAACGAGCGTGAGCCAAGCGGGCTCGATGGAATGCTATAAGTTCTAAATGTTGTTATCTGTATGTACTCCCAATATGAAATGCATACCTGCAATGGTTGTAAAAGCATTTATGAGAAAGCGAGTTTTTGCTATGAAAACCATTTTAAAAAGCGTTGAAAACTAATTACTGCTTTCTTTGAAATACACATTTCTAAAAACTATTTACATTTTACGGCTTGTTTGGGTAGTGGTTAATATCGAAAGTGCTATCTTTGTAAATCAAGTACCAACCACTTGTGACCCATTTAAAAATACCTAGAAATTGATGCCTCGAAACTGGCATCGATAGTGAACTCTCGGAACACTACTAAGCTAAGATGTTCCGGTGAACACGTGGGATCTATATGGCATAATGGAACCTGGGACCAAAATGCCGGTGATGGAACCTCGGGGTGCCAACACCTCATCGCTATATAGTAAATTCATTGCGCTAACTATATACCTCGAATGTGCAAAGGCGACTCACTATATAAATATATACCGATCTAACCCCGATTGCGACCGAGCGATATAGTTGATCATAATATCCCATAACCTTGCCATGCCTGATCAGAAATACATCGTAGGAAATTGAGGCATGCCATCTGGGAGTTTTGTAAGCAGCCATTTGTTTCTTAAATACTAAGATCAAACTTATTTGAGTATAACAATTGGGGTAAAAAAATGCTTTATAAATCTATATTTTCAAGCATTTTCAAACTTGTAATTTAAACACTTTCGTTTTAGAAAAGGATTTTAGTCTTCGCCTTTTTACCGACTAATTTCTTTCCATTCTTGTCAAGCACTCTAGATTCTCGTTGGATGCTCAAATACTTCTACACAATTCATTCAGAATTCTGAAAATGCCCTCAGTTTAACGTTTTAACCATAAAACATACATAGGGCTTTCAAAATATTATATCGAACTGACTTAGATTATGAAACTTTACGTCTTTAGTCCCATTCGATATGGACATCGATATTATGATTGAAATTGTCAAAGATATTAAATGCGTTAAATCTTGCGTAAGCTATCATTTAGAGCTTTGACTGAGGACTTCAGGGATGCAAATCTGGCTACATTCTGAAAGTCTGTCAGGCTTGTCAGGTCTCTCTGAAATTTCAATCTAAAGCGGCCAAAACAGTCGAAATTGATCCCACGTCGAACTGATCCCAAAAATTCCTAAAAATTCTAAGCTTCGATCACAAAAATTTTGGGATAAGTTTTAGACACTTTACGATCTCTAAGAAAATTTCAATGAATTATATAGCGTTTAGGCTCGAGGAAATAACACAAATGAGCAAATTTTCTACATTTTAAAGTTTGACAAAAGGCTAAGATATTGATACCTATGCGTAGCTGTCGCGATACCAATTTCGGGCCTCTCTAATTCGACTTAAAAGCCTCACTATCCGATCGTAGATCCGAGAAAGAAACGAAGAAAGAAAATAAAAAATCGCTCACGCCCCTCTCTCCGCGCCTCCCGTCCCCGTCACTTTCCCATTTGATGATTTATTCTTTTGATTTCGTTTTTTTAATTTTATTCTTATTATTCAATAAATCCAAGCTTATTATCCATTCTAGCTCCATTTCTATTCCGAAAAATTTATTTCTTCGCTCACTTATTTTAAACGAACTTTAACTCACGCTCACTTTTCCGACTTTCGAGATTTCGCAAAAATCCGCTCCTCAAGTCCCTACGATTTATCACCCGTAAAATCGTAAAACATTCGACCGTCCCGTAATCCAAACGAAACTTTCTAGGTCACTAGATTTCGCGAGACGAACTTAATCCAAGACAAACTGCTTCACATCCGAGATCTGTAGAATTTTCAGACTTCCCGAACTATTTCGTAATTTATTATTATTATTATCCTTTAAAATTCTTATACTGGAATTTCAATTCCATCCACTTTCCTTAATTGCAAAAGTGCCACACTTCAAAACTTTATAATTTCACCCTTAAACCAATTTTCAAAAAATTCTACACAAGACTAAAATAATTATGGTGCCCCTGTGCACATTACTGCCATACATGTCACACCCCTCCTGGATCTTGGTGTTACAAATCCCTCCTCAAGAACATTTCGCCCTCGAAATGAACAAAACTAATATAAAGAGATAATTTTAATCGTAAACAACTATGATATCGACCACGTATTGGTCGACCCCACGTACCTCCTTAATCCCATGATTCCCATAAAACTTTGACTAACTGAATGACCTTATTCCACAAATCGCTTCTCTCACATCTACTATCTCGCATTGCTGCTCCTTATAGGCCAAATTATCCTTTAGTTCTACCGTCGATCTCTCGAGTACATGGAGTGGATCCGAATGTACTACGGAGCATGGATACATGAAACACATTACGAACCTTAGACAACTCTCGAGGAAGGTCTAATCTATATGCTAACGGTCCCACTGCAATAATCTCATATGACCATGTATTCGGGCTCGCCTTTCCACGTCTTTCCAAATTTGGAGAACATCTTCCAAGTGGGAAACTTTGAGGAAGACCCTATCGCCCACCTTAAATTGTAGATCCCTTTTACCGCTTGGTCGCATAACTTTTCTCGTCTGTCTCGGCTGCCATTCGAGTCCGTTCCTGACAATCTGGATCTTATCTAATGTAATATGGCTTCCAACTCTAGGCCTATCAGTCTCCTCTCTCCTACTTCATCCCAACATACGGGAGCACGACACTTCTGGCCATACAATGCTTCAAATGGAGCCACGCCACTCTAGACGATAACCCGTTGGTTGCAGTAACCCATCGAGATAAATGCGCATCCCGCCTTCCCTTAAACTCTATCACGCGATGCTCTAAACATATCCTCTAGTGTCCGAATAGTTCTCTTTGGATCGACCATCGCCTCGAGGATGGAAAGTCAGGCAAAGTGCACCGAGTCCCCACATCTCGTAAACCTGACCAAAATCCGATGTGACCCAGTGGTCTCTCATCTCGAGACTATTGATATGTGAACACCATGTAATCTAACCATCTCATCCACATATAATCACAACTTGTCCAACTAGGTCATTGTTGCTAATCGGGAGAAAATGCGCCGATTTCGTTAGTCTATCTAATTATCACCCATATGGCATCGTGGTTGTTCGAGTTCTCTAAGCCCGATAACAAAATCCATAGTAATCTTATCCTACTCCATATAGGAATCTAAGGCTGTATCTTTCCCAAGTGCTTTCCGTGCTCGCCTCTTTACCGTGACGTGTTAGGCATCCGATACGAACCGCACTCTTTTTCATGCCCTTCCACCAATAATGCTCCTCAAAGTATGATACACTGCTGGCCAGGTGTACGGCGTATGTCAAGAGTGAGCTTCTTCCAGATTTCTTTTAGTTCACCTATTTCAGGTACACACATTTGACTCCCTCTAACTATTACGCCATCGTCTCTCGATCTAGAACTCGGCTTCCTACCACCTCACCCGCTCTCAACTTAATCATCTCTCGAAACCCGCTTCCGACCTTCCTCGATCTGATCCATAAGAAGATGACGAACATGTTTATGCCAAAGGTCCCCGTGACGCCTACTCCGCAACCGAACTCCCAAAGATCTCAACTCTATCAACAATGGGAGATATACTGCCCACAGATAAGCATAGGAACCCTGTTTCCTGACTTAAGGCATCTACCACTACATCGCCTTCCCTGATGGTACTCTATCGTGCAATCATAATCCTTAATCAACCTAAACTTAATTCCGCCCTTGCTGTTTCCTTCGAGTAAAGATATATCACAGTTCCATGATTCGTGAATATCCTCGACAAGGAACACCATATAGATAATGTCTCCAGATCCCAGATGAAACCACTCGCCGCTAGTTCTAAATCACGGGCTCCGTAGTTCCCGCCTCGTGCTTTTAATCGTACCTGAAGCATAAGCCATCACCACCATCCCGCATCAAAACACACCCAACTTCTTGTCCGAAGCATCACTATATACCACATAACCATCCTTTCCCGACAGAGGCACATCGAGCCGCCGTCAATCTCCGTCTCGCCTCAAAACTATACCGCATGTATCCGACCACTCGACTTCGATCATTTTTCAATAGATCGTCAACGGGGCTGCTATCTCGAAATCCTCAACAAATTTCCGTAATAACCTCGCTAATCCAAGGAAACCGCGAACTCGTAAACACTGCGGGTGGTTTCCGCTCACTATAGCTTCAATCTTCGAGGATCCACACTAATACCTTCTCACGAAATGACACTTAATTCCAAGAAAAGCTACTTTCATTCAACCAAAAACCACTTACTAAACTCACCGTGATAACCGACGCTCTAAGAATCCGCAATACTATCCTGGAGATGCTCGCGATGTTCCTCCGAACTCGCCTCGAGTACACTAGAATGTCATCACGAATACGATCACAAAACTTATCTAAATACGGATCAATAATTCGTTCATCAAATCCATGAACACAAAGCCTGGGTGGCATTAGTCAATCCGAATGGCATCACTAGGAACTCGTAGTGACCGTATCTCGCCTAAAGGCAGTCTTAGAAACATCATTCTCCCTGACCTCAATCGATGGTACTCGACCTTAGGTCAATTCAGAATATACCCGAGATCCATGCAATTGGTCAAATAGCTCATCTATACGAGGAAGCTTGACATCAAGCTGCGCATTGCCGCCCGATTCACCGTTTATAGTCTATACACAACCGTAGCTTCCATCTTTCTTCTTACGAAGAGAAACGGAGCCCCATCAAGTGAGGTACTAGGCTCCGATGAAGCCCTCGCTAGCAATTCCTCCACCAGCCTCTCTCAATTCTTCAACTCCGATGGCGCCCATTCAGACGCGAGGAATGGATATTCCGCCTGGCCCCCGAAACTGGGCTCAATAACGAACTCAATTTCATCCCGGGTAACCTGAAATATCATCTGGAAAGACATCTGGGAACTCTTTGACTATGGGGATGTCTTCCAGCCGTGTCCCTCTTGTCTCCTATCCACTACAAATGCCAAATAACCCTGGCAACCTTTCCGAAGCATTTTCGAGGCGGGCATGGCATTAATGAAACTAGCGATCTCTTCCGATTCCCGGGAATATCACGCCCGGTTCCTCCGTCGAACCAATCTTACTTTTCATAAAGAATCTGCTGTGGCTCTATGCTCGATAACTACCCATACCAAGACTATATCGAAATCATGATACCTAACACTATCAAGTCCGTTGAAAACTTGCCTCGGGTCACCAATCTAATACTACCCGAACTGATCCGGGACATATCAGTATCCCCAATCGGGGTACCTGAACCACCATATGACCATCTATAGCCGACTCTATCTCGTGCCTCTCTGAAAGGTACCGAAATAAATGTGAATGAGTGGCTCCCTCGGGTCCACCAATGCATATGCATCATGATCGTAGAACCGAAATCATACCCGTAATCACGCCCGGGTGACGATCTACCTCCCGTCAGGTGATCAGAATACCGAGCCCGAGCACGAAAGTACCACTCAACTGGGCCAATCAGTACCGCTCTCGCCTCCGCACCCCTACCGCGACCTCACTGTGTGGCCAGATCGCCACCTCTCGCCTGAACCACCCCACCAGCCCTCGACCGGGACCGGGCCGGGTGCCCGGGTAGATACCAGACCTACCTCAGGTCTCGCCGCAGTTTACTAATCCGGTGGATAGTCTCGATAAAGTGACCTTCCGCTCGCTAATGGAAACATCCCGTCATATTCCACTCGCACTTCGAGATGCCTCCTCCGACATGCAGTGGCACAATGGAAAGATGATCCTAAAGATCTACCACCTCCTAAATGGTCAGCCGGTGATCGAATCCGACCCTCTCGCTGCATCGCCCGCCCCGAGCCTCTATCGCCGTCCACTTCTTTCCTTTCTTTCTACTAGACCGACCGGGTCCTGGCCGACCAAGGTCGGAGCACCCCCTTATCGGTCTCTGTCAGCTCGAGTTAGAACTAAAACTGTCATTTCTACCTTTAGTGCAACCTCAAATCCTTTCATAAAATCGTCATTGCTTTTACTTTTAAAAGTTTCTAAAAACTTTTCATAAACTATCTATTGCTTTTGTCAGATTCTAGTAAACACTCGAAACTCCGTATTCTACCGTGCCTAGCGAAAGGACTTCTGTCCACGCTACCTTCCCTGCAGAATTATGGTGGAAAGACCTCACGCCTACGCCACCATATAATAACAAAGACGCTAACCCCATCTCCAACCATACCCCGCCTCGCGGGTCGCCGGTACCATCATAAGTTTTAACCCCTAATTTAGAGAGCATTCTATCATGCCCCTCTTCTCTTCTGGAGACTCCCGTGTCTGATGGGTAGTTACTGTAACAATCTATATATAACCCGATCCATCGGCCACAGCACCGCCCCTCGGGTCTCGCGCCGACGGTTCTACCTGGCCGATTCATCAAGCATCTTCCTCGACCCAAAGGTGGCTCGACATATCTCTTCTTAGTGGTGCCTCCATAAGTCCTGGGATCACTCCTACGACCTCGCCCGCATAATGCCGTGGAATTTCAAAGTTAAAAGATTCTAGTGATACCCTTTCAATATTTGATGGATGCAAGGATTTAGCAAAACAATATAGGTCATGATAGAAAAATCATTATAAAAACACCCTATAGGAAATAATCGTGGAAAACGTAAGAAGTAAAACAGTTTAACTATCGCCTAAAACTGCTCTCGATACCAACTCTACACTCCCTTCCTAGTGACAGAAACCTCGTCGCACCCACAAAAGAACCTCCCGTACCCAAGCTCGCCGACCGACAAGTTACCATGAAGGCTAAGCCGCTAAATGGTTGAAACCGTATTTGGAAAACGTGGGTTATAAATTTTTCACTTTTTTTATCAAAATCACACCTTGGGGATTTAAATCTAAAAATCCCAAGAACATAACGATCGCACGGCTTGCCAAGCCTAAAATACAGAAATCACCTGTATATAAAAAAAAAAAAATACTCCCAATATTTTCCAAAATCAACTATTAATCATAAAGGACCTCCGGTCCTCATCAAAATATAAGATAAGTATCAATCCAACATAATTTTATCGCAACCTGTTTTTCTCAAAACCATGCATGAATATTTTACAAAAGATATTTACATATACAAAATATCACATTTTAAGTTTTACTAGTTTTAATTTACACCTTTATCTATATATAATTCAAGAACACAAATGGGCTTCAATATTCTCAAGGATCCTGAAAGGTCTTTCGACTTCAAAGACTTAATCGAAAATTATTTAAAACGTAAAACCGTGAGCCGTTATGCCTGAGTACTATAAGTTCTAAATGTTGCCGTCACGTATGTACCTCCCAATATGAAAACTGCACGTAAATGGTCAGGTAAACCGTTTATGAGAAAAAACTGAGTTTTGCGGCAAACCATTTCAAAACTCGGCTCGAAAACTACCTCGCCTTCGAAACTGCTCTAAAAACTACTGCTTGTCGAAAACTCAAGCTTCTGGTGGTTAATATCCGGTGTTAAGACATCAGAAATCAAGTACCAACCACTCGTGGCCACTTCGAATACCCCAGAAGTGATGCCTCTAATCTCTAACCCGGCATTCGTAGTGAACCCTTAACACATCTCTACTAAGAAGGTCCTGAACACGGCGAGATCTATATAGCATAATGGAACCTCTGTGACTAAAATGCTTCAGATGCAACTCTAACCAATGACCTCATCGCTATGTACTAAGTCGGGCCATTAACTATATATCTCGAATGCAAGAGGGCACCCACCATATAAATATATACTGTATCTAACCCCAATCGCGACCAGCAATATGCGCTAGTCATTATCCCATAACCTTGCCATGCACAATCCCAAAATACATCCTAATAAACCGGAAATCGTGCCATCTAGGGTTTTGCTAAACCAGGCCAAACTGTTTCTTAAATACTAAAATCAAACTTTTCTGCTGAGTATAACAAATGGGAGGTAAAAACGCTTATAAATCAGAGATTTTCAAAGACTTTACAAACTCAGGTTAAACACTTTCGCTTTTGTAGTGATTGGAAGTACTCAATTCCTTTTTCTGACTAATCTCCCTTTCAATTTACAAGACTCTGTGATTCTCGCCGACGCCTCAAATCGCCTACACAATTCATTCAATTATTTAAAATGCCCTTTAGTTTAACGTTTTAACCATAAAACATACACGCGCCAAAATAACTACATCGAACGAACTTCGATTCTGTAACAAAACTTTACGCCAAGCATCTCCATTCGATACTGACATCGATAATACGACGTAAATCGACCAAAATGTCCATACACATTAAATGCCCCATAAAACTATCCGTTTTTAAGAAACTTGACTCACTGACTTCCCAGAAAGTCTAAAAATAATCTCAAACATTTTCGGTACTCGTCCGACTCATCCGACATACCCCCGAAATTTCCCTTTAACTGAACCCACAAAATTCACCACTCGACTGTCCGAACAAAGTCCCAAAAATCTCTTAAAATTCCTAAACTCGCCTAAAAATTTTGGAACTAAAGTTTTAATCTTTACAATCTCTAAGAAAATGCAAGTCATTATATTAAAGATTAGTCGAAATAACACAAGAAAGAAATTTTCTACCTTTAAAGTTTGACAAAAAGGCCAAGATATCGATACCCACGCTGCAGCTCTCTCGGTCGCGCATACCAATTCTCGTTCTTACCCGACGAAAAGCTCCTCACTATCCGATTCAGAATCCGAGTAAAGAAACGAAGAAAGAAAATAAAAAAAAAATCGCCTCTCATGCCCTCTCTCTGCGTCTCCCGTCCGTCACTTTCCCATTTGACTTTTATTCTTTTTGATTTCGTTTTTTTTTTAAATTTTATTCTTATTATTTGAATAAACGGTTTCTATTATCCATTCGGGTCCATTTCTATTCCGAAAATTCTATTTCTTTCGCTCACTTATTTTAAATTCTAACTTTTAACTCACGCCATTTTTTCGAATTTCTGGCATTTTCGTAAAATCTGCCCCGTTCTTCTGGCGACTTATCACCCGTAAAAATCGTAGTAAATATTTCCTGATCGCCTCGTAATTCAACGAAACTTTTGTGTCACTGTGATTTCGCAGACGAACTTAACCAAGACAAATCGCTTGGGCCATCCATCTGCATTTTCGGCACTTCCTCGAACTATTTCGTAATTTATTATTATTATTATCCTTAAAATTCCATAATCGAATTTCAATTAATCCAATTTCCTTAATTGCAAAGTGCCAATACCTCTTGAAAACTTTATAATTTCACCCTTAAACCACTTTAAAAATTTATTATGACACTAAAATAATTAAGGAAGCCCTTGGGCAGACATAATTTACACATACCGTACACCCTCTGATTCGGTGTTACATCCCCCGGATGAAGATGCATCGCCCTCGCGGATTAAATTTAGCAGGTCGTAAGAGTAATAAATGTTCCCCCATCCACAATTTTTGAAGGTATGGGCGCAAGATAATCTGAAGGTCAGAGGGAGCCTCGGTTCCGTCTCACACGCCTGGGCTCTTTAAAGTGAGAAGAATCCCTCGTAATGGCGCTCCCGCCGTAAATCTCAACCTCCTGCCCTCACCAATAATCCACAGTCAAGTATGCATAAAAAGTCATATGTATACACACACATCGTTAAACTCATCCTACCCCTACACACCGAAAAACCTGACCGATTAACATCAAATGGAAACCTAGGGAACCTGTGGGAGGTCATCATCCCACATTACTCCATTAGGTATCACACCCTTCACCTCCATCTTAGGTGAATCGGGGAGTCCATTAACAAACTGTAGTCGGGAACTCTGGGTCGACATGGACATCCGGCCACCCTCTGCTACCCTCAAGGAATAAGCAAAACAAATCTCGACTAACGAAAGGTCAAGTCGTGTACAAGAGGCCCGCGACACCGCATCCCGCTAGAATCCGAATGGTGTCGATGGACGAGGCGGCGCCCGGTGAAATGCAAAAATCGCTTTGATAATGGCAGTACAGTTACGGTTCCACGCAAGGTGCTCTCTGCAAAAACACCACGTACTCCACTTTAGAGTGGACTCATGCAGCTCCTCCATCAATTTGAGGTCGATGTTATCAGGGACATCGCAATAGGCCCTCAACTCCTCCATCGCTATGATGGAGATGATGCTGCTTCGCGGTCGTCCCCTGCAGGGTCTGGCCAGGACCCGCTTAACCGGGTGGCCCGCCCCCGACCTCTCGCCATTCTACAAGCAGACCAAAGGAGGGGTGAGAGAACAAAAGTCAGCCCCAAGCCATATACCAAACTGGTAAGAAGGTGAAATCGCCAAGCCCGAGCAAGGATCACCCGGACCTAAAAGGTTCTAAACATACTCTCCCCGAAACTTCCTACAGCCAGGAAACTGGCCGCTAACCAAGATTCAACACGACAAGAGGAAAACGATGCTTACCTGTGAAATGAAAGTTGAGTTAGCGTCTAGAAAATTGTCTCTCGAAAGAACGCAGAGTCACACCAGCTTACACGCAGAAAACCTTGAACTAGAAGAAAGATAGTAAACACAAATGTGACACGAACGGAAGAAGGCAAAACTCAATGATGGCTCCCTATATACCAAACGTCTAGGCCCTGCGGACGCATTAAATGCACCGCTGACTCATCATATCCACTACCGATTTGAATCTTGGAGATGATTTGCCTATTAGGGCACAGTAAACAAATATGGGCCAAACTCGTGGGCCCTTGTGTTACCTTAGTAGATGTAATGAGCGCTAGCCCACTATGTTATTCCTAGATTGGCCAATATCAATCAAAGCATGTCAAATACCATAGCCTTCATAAGAATCGGGCCTCCCGCAAATTAGTCAGAATTGGTTAGGGACAGTGCATGCGAGTACATAGGAATTTCAAGAAATATAAATTCATTAATCACGCCAAAAGACGTTCGTAATTACACGACATCATTTTTTTTTTACAAAGTGATCATACTATGACTACATGATCTATTCGGATCAAATACAGAGCTCAAACAAAAGCAATTATGGGTACAGAGGCCGAAAACGAGGAAAGAAGCATAAGCTAAAGAAGAAAGGTCCTATGGAAGTGGAAAGGAACGCGAAAAACCCTATTGATTCAAGAGGGGGTGTCCTTGGTTACAGAGGATTCCATTTAAGTTTTAGAACCACCCAAAGGCACAATTAGAACAAGTATATTGAATTCCAACTTCGCTCAATCCTTGCAATCTTCGATCTGGTTCATGCATGGAAATCACGCTCAAACCATCTATTGTAATCATCCTTCATTCAGCAATCCTCCAAGTCTGACTCCCGACAACGCCTAACCGACCTTTCCGGCCGAAGACTGTGTGGATTACCAAGGGCACGGCGAATCCCGCCACCCTCCAAACCTTTTATAGAGACCTCCAGCCTCAAGGGTATCCCAAGCGACCACATCAAATGTGAATCCCAAAAAGTTAGAAAATTCACGTTGGAACATACCAATATTGATTGTCCGCTGTTCCCCATACTAGGCTTGTCAATCACGTTTTCTTTTTCCCGTCGGGGATAACCGCCCTCCCCAGCAAGAAAAAGAGGGGCATTGTGGGTACCATGGGCTTGGGCCCAACTACTCCAGCTAACAGGCCCCCTCCAATTGAGGACCATAGGATGATAGCCCAATCTACGAGCTCAATCGTTCTCATTTACAAGTCAAGTCCAAACATGCATCCCCAACCGGGTAAGGCATATACCGCCTAGATACAGTCTTTCTTGGTCGGTTATCATCTTTAAAAAGGCATCTGGATGACCTCTCTGAACTTGAACGAGTATAAGTCTTGCGCATAACCACCCTGAGGGGGGTCAGAACAAGTCATAATGCACGAGAAAAGCGCTACCTTCCACTTCCGTTTTGGAAGAAGATCATCTACTTTCCATGGAAATAGGATCGTCTCTCTTTTGGATAAAAGAGGGAAGTAACACAAGGAAAACGTACGTGATTCCATATTAATAAGGAAATGCCACTCTCCGTGCCGATTAATCTAACTTAAGCATCGGAGAGGCGGTGAGCATACCACGGTCGTTCTCTTGTTTATTTTGCAGGCATTCACTAATTGGTTCATTCTTCGACGATTCAGTGACTCGGAAAGTTCAGGAAACCACAGTGGTCACTTACTTTTTTTCTTTTTAAATTTCTCATACTTGAAGCTAGTGATCCTATACTTTTCTTTTTTTTCTTTTTTTTTCTTTTTTTTTCAATTTCAAGATTCAATATCCAATACTTTTAACTTTTCAAATTACACCAAAAACATATACAATACCTCACCATCTCAACAATTCTCCTTTTTCTTTTCATCCAAACATGACTTTACTTTAAAAGACTTCTTTCATTTATTTACTTCACTTTTCAATATGAGATTTTGTTCCACCTACTCATTCGAGATTTTTTTTTATTCTTCAAAGGTCAATAATCTCTCTACACAAATCTCAAAACTTTTTTTTTTCTTTTTCTAAAAGTTCTTGTCATTTTCACCCCAAGAATCCAATTTACAAAGTTCTTTTCATCCTTTTTTTGGAATTAAACTTAATACAATTATGACTTTTTCAGGGTTGATCAAAACCTAAAAAAAATCAAACAATCTACAACAAAAAATCTAGAAAAATAAATAGGGAAAAGATCTTACCTTTCACCACTATTAGGACCCTAGATTCGCGCATTAGGATTTTCACAATTCTAATAGTCAAAAACAACTCCTTAGGGCGAAACGAAAATAATATATATTTTCCAGTCGTCTTTAATCTGATGGTGGAAAATCTTACATCTTGTATTCATGCTTCAAACCCTATATATGACTTCAGTTCTCAAGTTTAGGAAATCTGAAGAGCTGCTACGCAAAGAAAAAGAATTTATAAATAATAATATCTCTTTCTTTTCTTTTATACATGAGGTTCCCCTATGAACTTACCCTTATACCCTTTATAATTAATTTAATTAATGGAATTGTTTTTATTTCATATTTTACCCCTAATGAACAATCAGGGCCGTCACAACCCACCTACAATCCCACAATTCTAAAATAAGGGTCATTCATAAGGAACCAATCCCTATGATACCACTATTACAATAACTTGAGTAAAACTCACCTATAAAAGCTAGTTGTTAAGAGAAAATAGCCTAAATGGTTATAAATTCATATGGCCAAGTCGTAACTTAGCGATGTGGGACTAGAATGGGTCATTACAATCCATCCTCCTTTTAGAACCGATGTCCACGGTGGCTGATGACATCACGGATCTTGTCTTTTTATGGATAGAAGCCCTTCAACAATTCCATGGTGACTTTGCGGACCCTATCATCTTTTTATGGGTAACAGCCTTCCCACAACTCCATGGTGACTTCGTAGATCCTATCATCTTTTTATAGGTAACAGTCATCTCATAATTCCAAGTTAAGGGTCATTCCTAATGAATAAATCGCTTTGATACCACTATTACAACCACTAGAGTAACATTCACCCCTAAAAAATAGTTTTCAAGGAGAGAGAGTCTAAATGGTTATAAACCCATATGGTCAAACTGTAACTTAGTGATGTGAGACTCAGAACGAGTTATTACAAATGTACAAATATGGATTCCTCTTTACTAATAGGCATGTTTTAAAACCATAAGAATCCCTTCGATCCAAAGCCAAGGCGGTTCCACCATAGGCCTAGGGAGGCAAATTTTCTCACCTGAAGTTTTTTGTTTTGTAACTAAGATGATGCAAACCTAGTTAAAATTTATAAATACTAAACCATTGTACCAAAGCTTCTAATGTTACTTAAATTTTCCCCCACTAATATCGAATCTTAGCTCTACCCCTGATCCAAAGCAAATAATATCTACATGATTACGTGCGGGTCGTTATATATTGACACCGTAACATTTCTAAAGGGTGGTTTAGGTTGTGTTTGGAATGAATCGGAGCAGTGGGGATGGTGATGAGTTTGTGATGATCATGACATTGTAGGTAGGCTCCCAAGATGGTGAGCTCATCACCTCCCTATTTTGAGTCATCAAAATCAATCAGTCCTTGAGCCATAGGTTGTATAGGCTGGTTTGATTTAGATTGGGGATGAGCCCAATGTATAGACAGACTGGCCCATTACAGGTGTAAGTTTGGGCCTGCTTTCAGCGGGGCTGGGCTTTGAAGCCCAGAATTCTTTCCATGCATAGGAAGAATAACATAAGAAACTACATTTTATTTTTGGCCATATCAAACACCCCCATAACATCTATTCGATCTTATGACCTACCATTCTCCATATTCATATCTCGGTTCCACGCATATATATATCGGTACTTGAATTGTATGGATATATGGATGAATATATTTACATAAATATCATAAAATAAAAATTCATTAAAATAGTCTAAAAAAGTTTAAAATATTTTTCTTCTCTCAAAAGCACATTAAAAAAATTGATTATCTTTTGAAAAATTATCTATCATAGAATGAAAATAATGGAAAATTATCATCGAATGAAAATAATTTATAAAAGTAAAATTTAAAATATATTATTGAAACTTTAGCCATTTAAAATAAATTATTATTATAATTAGTTTTTAAAAAATAATCATGAAAACAATTATAATATTAAAATTTTAAATATATATTATTAGAATTTATCCATTTACAATAAATTATTGTTATTATTATTATTATTATTATTATATTTGTTATTAATTTATAATTAAAAATATATAATATTTTATCTTATCAATTAATAGTAATTTATAAAATATTATAATTTTACTAAATATTTATTTTTTAAAGATTTTAAAAGATGAATATGAAAACAACAAGAATGATGTAATGTGATACGATTTATCGGTAATATATTATTTGAATGGTATATAATATAAGGTAGCTTGGTGGAAAATGACTTGTTTCTCTACAATTTTGGTACCCATATTCTCCTGGTTTTGTTTTTGGGTATTTGAAATTGATGTGGAACTTTAGACTCATACTCAACAGTCTTCCACTCAAATAAAGTACCATCAAGTTTTCCTTCAAATCAATATTTCTTTATCTTTCATTTTGTTCAAGCACACACTTTGGAATGGGGATGAGCCAAAGCCCAAATAAGCTACTTGGAGGCTCAATGTAAGGAGAAGTATGGACCAAGGCCCAACATGGAGAGGGCCCGAGCCCAAGGCGTTTGGTAAATGGGCGAACCACCTTGAAAGTTGAACCTACCTATATCGAGTATAAAGGTAAAACAACCCGAACTACTCAGCATCCACGTCACATCGGGCATAGCACCTCTCGGATCTGACGACCAGAGCTCGCCCGAAGCATATGGAGTGGCAAGTCCAAGTCTCCAATGGAAGAGCAGAATCAATCAAACAGCCAGGATCAATCAAACTATTGCCACTGCTAGCCTGATGTGGGATTACGTGTCCCATGTACCAAGGAATTACAGCCCACTCCCTCATAACCCATGTACCAAGGGATATATGGTAAAGCTGATTACTATAAAATACCCTTTTTGTAACATAGGAAGATCATGTAATTCTTGGTAACTTGAGAGAAATAAAAACATTGGAAACGTTACTTTATTTGTTTCCAGGACTCACATGAAGCACCATATGCTAAGGGCTCACCAAATTCTTTTGTACATGATTAAGCCTAAATCTGGTTCTAATATCACTTGTTAAGATTTTTATTAACCCACCACTCCTCTTCAAATTGATGCTATATCCCTCATACCTATTGGATATTGTGTACACTAATTAACTCATAATCCTCCTTATAACCGATATAGGACTTTGGACGCACACCCAACAATATCAATTATATCGCATCCATGGGTAGTTGAAGTAGAACCCAAACCCGACCCAGACCTGGATCCGAACCCATGTTCTTCATTTGGCCATTAAAACAAAACCCAGGTTCTGAATCCAATCTTTGGTGAAATTCATATCACCGACCAATGAACAAGAGTGATGGATACTCCAAATCCAAGCCTCCTGTGACTGAAAAACACTCAACTGGGCACCAGCACATACAAAAAGAAACAGGGGAAAAGGTTGTAAAAGCCATGTACACACACATGATTTTTGTCTTAATTGATTGTCATTATCATGTTGGGCTTTGTTGCTAGGCATTTAGCATACATATGCAGATCCTGCCTGTGACTTTCAAAAACTACACCATAAAACAAACACCATCATTATCACTTGCCAACTTAAACGAATTATGGTCAGTTCAAAAGATCAACCCCATTTTCCTTTTTCTTCAAAGTGACAAAAGCATATCTTTCATTGCTCTTGGATTCTACTCAACACACAACATTTCTTCAAACATTGTTCCAACTCCACTCGCTTTCTGATATAGAAAACGTTTACTTATACATAGGGGGGGAGAGAGATGATAATTAATTAATAATCCTATGAGAAAAGGAATCGAAAATTCATAAAACCCGAAACCCGAAACCCTAACTACAACTACAGAGGTTGTTGCAGGGTCAAAACCAGAGGACTAGTGACAGTGTGCTTCCCATCTGCCCATACTATAGCGCCACTCTTTACAGTATTACTTCCTGGTGAGAGCTTAACTGCCATGGCTTCCACCCTCACTAGGAAGTTCAGCTTCTGCCCTAACCTTCTGAACACAAGCTTCTCCGGCTGTACACTCACCAGTGTTCCAATCGGCGGCTTCACTGTTACTTTGTATACTGAATTCGGTTCTCCAACATTCGTCACTGTTCTTATGAAATGAGTCGAAAATTTGTGTTTTCCGTATTGCTGGAAATTTGCAGACATTGATGGGTAATTCAAGTTTCCGACATGGCCCGCCTGTCTTGCTTTGCTGCAATCCGCCATTTTCCTGGTGATCATCTGAATGTTGGTGACTGTGTAATTCGAGTTGCAGAGGAAGTCAACGTAGTCGTGGGAGGTTAAGTCGAAGATCAGGCCAGGATCCATGGCCTTTTGGGGATGAACATGGCCTGCTCCGTAATCCATTACAGTTGACGAATTTCCGGTGGCTTCGTCCAACATTGTCTCTCCCCGGTTGTCGTTTGTGTATGCTGTCGTCATCAATGCCGATCGGATTGCTGCCGGACTCCAATCTGGGTGAGCAGCTTTCAGCAATGCGGCTACACCGGAGACATGGGGGCACGCCATTGATGTGCCGGAGAGGATGTTAAACTCGGTTCTCCGGTTGTCGGACGGAATCCCAGATGGGCCGACTCGGTCCGGCCAGGCGGCGAGGATGTTCAGCCCCGGAGCAATGACGTCGGGTTTGAGAATCTCCGGCGACTCCGGATTGGGACCGCGGGCGGAGAATGAGGCCACCACCGGGGCTGGGCGGACCCCTAGCTTGGTTCCCCGGAAAATTATGGTGGCGGTGGGCGGCGATTTGGACTTGGAAGCCGCTGAGATGTACTTCCGAATCTCGTCACCTCCGGTGGCTCCCACGGCGGTGGCCGGCAAGACATGGCAGTCCGCCACCAGGCCTTCGCCGTCGAACACCCCATTAGCGAGTATCATTCCAATTCCGCCGGCTTTTCTCACGACATCACCTTTGGTAGCTCGTGAATTGATTCCTCTGTCGCATAATACGATTTTCCCTTTCACGAAACTGGGATCTAAGGATCCTTCCAAGCAGAGTGACGATGAGTATCCATCGCCGCCGACACTGCCGGCGTATATCAGAGGGTAGAGCTTCCCCGGGGCCAGCCCAGGTCCGCCGTAGACGCTTACTCCCGGAATCAATCCTCTGCCGCTGCTTCCCACGTTGGGCGGGGAAATCGCGATCCATTGTTCCGGCGCCGACGGTAGTGACCCAGGGAGCGACGTTGGTGACGGTGAGGCCGCCGGGGCCTCCATTGCCGGCTGAGGCGGAAACGAACACGCCGTGGTCCGAAGCTCCGAAGGCGCCGATAGCGATGGAATCGAGGTAGTAAGGGACAACGACGCCGCCGACGCTAAGGGACACGACGTCGACTCCGTCGGCGACTGCGGCGTCGAACGCAGCGAGAATGTCGGAGTCGTAGCAGCCGGCATTCCAGCAAACCTTGTAAGCGGCTAGCCGAGCTTTGGGAGCCATCCCCGCCGCGACGCCGCGGGCGTAGCCGAGAGTGGAGGCTGGAAACACATACCTCCCGGCGGCGATTGACGCAGTATGGGTGCCGTGGCCGTCGGAATCCCGCGCCGACCGGTACTCCAACGATTCGTTCATCTTCCCATTCGTAGCCTCGTACCCGCCACAAAAGAACCTCGCTCCGATCAACTTCCGGTTGCAAGAAGACGCCGGAAATTCATTTCCAGCCACACACTCGCCCTTCCACTTCGCCGGAACAGGACCCAAGTCCCTGTCATTGAAACTCTGCCTCTCCGGCCAGATCCCAGTATCAATAACTCCGATCACCAGATCGGACCCAAAATCAGACTCCTTCAACAACCCAGCACTATCCGTCGTCTTCAACCCCAGAAACTCAGGAGACCGGGTGGTCTGCAATTCCCTGACCTGCTCAGGAATAACCCCAACAATCCCAGACACCTTCTGGAGCTGCTGAGCCTCCAAAGGAGAGAGGTTTACCGAAAACCCATGAAACACAGTGTCATAGGTATGGAGAATCCTACTAGTTTCAGAATCTTCGTCGGCTTGTATGGTGGAGGATAAGGATCTGAGGGACGAATCGTACCAGTGCTTGTGGGTCGGGAAAACAGAGGGCTTGGCGTCGTGTTGGACGAAGACAATGTAAGTCTTGTGAAGAGAGGAGGCTGAGGCTGAAGCTGAAGCTGAGAAGAAGAGAAGAAAGTAGATAAGGAGAAGATTAGAGACGGCCATTAGAGCTTAGAGGGAGGAGCATAGAGGGAGGGTGAGGCTTTAAAGGAAGAGAAAGACGTGTGGCCACAGTTGGAGCAGAGTGTAGCAGTAGTACAGTTAAGCTTTATTTTAAAAATCTCCTTCCTCTGTGTGTTTTTTTTCTTTTTTTCAAATTGAATTGGCGTTATTTTAGTTTCTTTTCTTTTCAACCATGGCATGGGACTTTCCCACTTTCTTCTTCTTCTTCTTTTTTCCTTTTTCTTTTTCTTTTTCTTTGCCCCCACCCCACCATACTAATATCCCTTTCCATCATTCTCCATCCCACATGGAGGACAAGTTTTTTTTAGCCCTTACAACTTGGTATTACAAAGTCTATGGGCTTTCATCCCTCTCATTTTAAGTATAAATATAAATATCAACCCTTTTCGCCTTTGGGTTTGTTTTCTAACTGTCACTGTTTCAAGTTCTCTCATAGCTTATTTGATTTCCAATGGTTACAATTTCAAGTTGTTTGAGTCTCATAAGATTAGTTGAGGTTAAGGATATAAACAAGTCAAACCATTTTTAAGTTATTAGACTTTGAATACTGGGACCATACTGGAAGCACCTCAGTGTTCTCGAGTTCAAAGAATTTTATCGTAATCAGCCAGCATCATAACACCGACTCAGTTCTGCTCTCAGAGTTTCCACGCTTTATTATTTTATTAATCTAATCAATCCTTGAATACTTAATCGAAGCCGCGATAATTATTCTAATTTTTTAATCGATTTAGTTTTTATCGAAATTCAGCTTAAACATTCAAAAACTCGATCGAGCCAGCTTTTAATCTACTGCCCTCGGTTCTTTAAATTTTTCAGATCGATTCGACTCGACACACCCCCAATTAAGGTGTAAGAACCAATCTAAACACCTATATATATATACTATAAGTGTTTCGAAAGCATACCCGTATACATACGTAAACGCTGCTTTTAAAGCTCATCATAACCAAACTATTTCTCATACAAACCAAGAGATCATAAGAACGATAAAATTCTATCACAAATTATAATTGTATTTTCAAGGCTTGAATACCCATATTTATTTGATGAATTTTTAAGTCTAACCATGTATACATTAGCAGAATGAATCTACTAATATTTATATGTATACTAGTAGAATGAATCTATTTTAATTCCTAGGAAGGAAATGGACAAAAACCATAGTCAGCATACTCAAACATTATATTTATATGTATATACTCCTAAAACCAATGTCTTTGCATAGTTTTTGAATTGAGAATCTGACATGATATTAAAAAAAAAAAAAAGATAAATAAACCATAAAAACAGCTTTGGGCGTTGTGGACCCCACAGGATTCTGTTTATGTTGGGTTTGGACTTCTGTCGTCATACTAAGACTTTCTACAGAAGAAGAATCAATCACTCCCACGTGTTAATGAACACCCACGGTGTCATACACCCACCATGCTACCATTCACATCATTCTAGGAGAAAATGGAGAATCACTACTCCTTACACACGTGGGGCCCCAGTATTAAAACAGCACAATTTTTCATGCACCCATTTTCTAAAAGTCAGGGTCTGGGACATTCCCCGATAATCCAATCCAATCCAATCCAGTACCTCTTTAATATGGGCCTGGGGGGGGTGCAAAATGACCTTCTTTTAAAACACAAACATTGATTTTAGGTCTCCTCCCAAATTATTATTCAATCAAGCACCGTAATTAGCATTAGCCCAAGAGACATATGCCTCCCTCAATTTTTTTCTGCACAAAAATTCTCATTTGATGTTTGTTGGACTTGAACCCTCGCCCTTACTTATGCTTCTCCTGAATCAATAAAATCTTATATCATTAGATTGTCATTCAAAATCTATCAATATATGTTTCTCTTCAACAAAATTTTTAGGTCCCTTAGTGTCTCTTTGATGCTACATAGGAAAATAGTTTATTTTTTTTCTAATATAAATTAAAAATCTTAGTTTCCAACCATGATTTTATTTTTATGTTAAAGCAATAATTAGTAATTACGATTTTAATACAAAAAAATAAAATCATAATTGGTAACTACGATTTTAAGTACTATATCGAATATATGTTTATAGAAAAAATTAAAAGTAATATTTTTTCAAACTAAAGCTATTTTGACCTAAACCCTATAATATACTAAATATCTATACTATTATTACCTTGAATATTTGTTTCTCATTAGATTTAAGTTATATTTTAAGGTTTGTTTGTTAGATTTGTAGTGATAATGGGGTAATTAGAATTCAGATATGCTGGTTGTTACTGGGGTCTCACATGTTGGGACTGAATTTTTTTTTTGTTTGTTGTGGTTTTATTTGACTCGTCTCCTTTCTAAGTGCCCATTGTAATGAGAGTAATTCCCTGGTGAGTCCTATTAATATATCCATGGAAATGTCAAGAAGTTGGCCTCTTAATTGAAGAGACAAGGGTGTTAGTGGCTTCACCCATGTGGTAGGGATTCATTTTGGATGATTTGTGTAAATTGAACTTCTTCATTAGAGGCACTAGATTTAAGAGGCTTTTGGTTACAAAACTTTTTTTGTCTGGAAGATAAAAAGAACATGTTTTGTTTGTTTGTATTTTTTTTTTCCTCGAAAACACTAAATTCAATAATATGTAGTGAAATTCAGAGAACATCATATCAGGTTTTTAAACTATTATCAAGCACACTTTAAAAACAAGCAACTAAATAGACTTTGCGTAACACTTAAATAT
The DNA here is from genome assembly GCA_016808115.1 of Tetrastigma voinierianum. Taxonomy (NCBI): domain Eukaryota; kingdom Viridiplantae; phylum Streptophyta; class Magnoliopsida; order Vitales; family Vitaceae; genus Tetrastigma; species Tetrastigma voinierianum. Next base: position 54,293 of record JAEQBH010001564.1, on the reverse strand, counting down.
ATCCTAGCTTGTTTTCAACTACTTAGTGATTTTCAGAAGATAATTCTTTAATTGTTTCTCAATTATTCGCTATGAGAAGATTTCAAATTGAATTTATACAAATACAAGGGTAAAAGTAATTTGTCAAACGAGATACAAAAAGTTTGCATTATAGTTAAGATAATACGCTATTATGAATAATATAAGCTGTTAAAAAGAAAGGAATTTGAGGACCAAAGTGCAATAAAATGAAAATTAAAAGCAAATGGGATAAGACCAAATTGGTCTCCCATTTTGGGAAGGCCATTTCAAGAAGAGAGAAAGCATACAGGCTATAGTATGCATAAAGGTTAAGATGAAAGGATGAATACTCATTGCTCAGATAAACTATTTGTTTTGTGCGGATTTTTAATCTATTTCAGTATTTAGTTATGACCATCATAACCCTGTGATTGTCAGAATGACGCAGAAACCTTACTGTGATAAGATTTAGATAAATCCTCCCTTCGGTATGAATTCTCGGGTTTACGATGTATGGATACTTGTTTCGGGTGTTAGGAGGTTAACCTAACTTCCAAGTAATTGAGTTTGGGTTTGAAAACCCTAATTAATCTCTACAAGCCGTTTAATGTAAGCATGAACTATTCGGGAGTTGTTCTCAAGAAGGCTTAGATTATTTTAGTTTTGTCGATTTCTCTCGAAAATGGACGAAATCAGCAAATTTGGTCAATTTTCGGGGTCCTAAACCGCGACGTAGGGATCCCATGCAACAACGTAGGTCCACGTCAAGGCGTGACATGTCCACGCTGCCGCCGAGTATGGCTTCGATTAAGCTCAGTACGCCAAGGCGTAGCAAAGCCACGCCATGCGCTGCAGTTTCCATCGCTCACGTGATGAAAATTTCGCGCTTTGTTTGCTTGCTTCCGCTGCCCCGGGTGACTGGCTCTTACGGAATTTTACTAGCGACCCTATAAGCTGCATTTAAAGTGGGCATATTCATGTTTGCTCAGAAGGTATAGAAAAATTGCATCAGACTCGCTTCTACAAATTATTGGTCAGCAAACTTAATGTCTCGCCCATGTGGATGAGATCATATGTTCCTAAACGTATGTAATCAGAGGACTACATAAGACAGATATCAACGACACGACACCTATGTTACGCAGACACGTATAAGACTTCCTGCTCTCTTAATTAGCTGACAAGACTCTCGACCATATTTCTACACATTTAAGATTTATTTCTCTAATTGGGGCCGCGATGACACTCTCCGACCGTGAGCCACGTTTAGCACTTCTGTGACTCTCGACAGCGTGACGACACTCGTTGCTTCGACACTCAAGCCTGTGCTATAACCTTAGTACTATACCGCATATCTGCAGACATATCATACAAGGCCCTACTCATTTCTTATTACTCGTCTGGTGAGTTAAACATGAGTATGATAAAGAGTTCCATTCCGAATGTACCTACGTACTTCCGTACAAGTATGTTCAGAAGACGACAGCACTCTCGTACAAGTATAGCTTCCATAACTCCTACGAAATCTAAACAAGTATAAGCCTCCGCTTGCAAGATGCGATGTGTATAAGCTTGTTATATGAATTCAAAGACATGAGCATTCAAGCATCAGATTCAAGCATCGTTATATGCTTATCAGAAAAAGAGTATTAATGCATTCAGATATCGTGATAAGTTTATGTTTCTACTTCAAGTCAGCAGTTTTCAAGACGAAGCTTTAATCCGCAGAGGACAGAGGAGATAGTTCGCGATCTTCCGTGATATCACGCCAAGACATCAGTAGCGGTCCATCACCCGTATGCTTTACGCCTCGGATTATGTAAACGGGAATGCATGGGCCAGGAGGATGATACGTAAATGGACTCATGACTATATATGTCGACACCGTAAAACACCATTACTGCATTTAGCTTTTATTTTTGTATTTTTACCCATGATATTTCATGATTCAGCTTATAAAGACTTCAAACACCAACGCTCGAAAAAAATGGCAAAGAGGTCATAAAGAAGGCTCTACACCCTTTCATCCGCCTGTGACTTATGGTTTCAAAGCGACACTTGGCGTCAAGTTTATTTACGTTAAACCATCTTGGAGATCAGCTTTTAAAAACATGTTAACAACCATTTTAAGGTTATTTGAAACCGCTTTTATGCTATCTAAATTTAATATTTTTATGTTTTCTATGTTTTTTCGTAATAAAAAACATTAAACCAACGCTAAGCTTCTATTTGCCTTTTGTTTTTGTAACAAAAACAATTTTTAAAAAACAAGACCTTAAAGCCTGTTTGGTTCTTTGCTTTTAAATACGTTAACACCATTGACGTTTTCTAAAACTGTTCTGTTTTCCTCGATTTAACATTTTCGTGTTTTTGCTGTTTTCATAATAAAAACTAGCGAACCAAACGTATTCTCCAGAATTTCCTTTTCTTCTTATTTTTAACAAAAAGTAGTTTTCGTAAATAAAATAGCCTCTTGGGCTTTCAATTTTGGATTCTCCATTTATGGTACCAAATTTAGATTTCTTAGTGACCCACTAGAAAGGCTTCATTTATGAAGCAATATGGCGGTGTGTGGGTAGATAAAAATTTGGAAGAGAGATGAATATCTATATCTACCAAAAGGACTACCCATCAATGTCTGCAGGTTATGTGCATAAATGGCATGTGCTGATTCTCCATTATTTTTACTTTGATTGTGCAGAGACATGACCATCAATCAATACTCACTGTAAGAAAACTCTACCACTTTGTGGGTTCAAAATCATCCTTTTATAAGAAAAACTATTTATTTTAGGTAACTTTTTAAAAGTCATGCTTAGATTTTAAAATTTAATTTAAAATTCATAGTTAGAAATCATGGATTCATTTTGGGACTAAAATCACTGCTTGTAATTGTGGATTTAGTTGAAAAATAAAACTATGTATTTAACTATAGCTTTAGGTTAAAATAAAGTCTCAATTTCTAACTACGCTTTAATTTGTATTAAAAATAATATTAAAAATCGAATATCTTTCTATGCTACATACAATGGCTATATTGAATAACAATTTTAAACGACTCAATATATATATATATATATATATATATATATATATATATATATATATATATATATATATATATATATATATAGAATAAAAAGGTTCATTTTGACCCCAAACTCAAAGTCTACCTAAGGATAATGAGCATTGTGCCCAAAATGGGCTGCTATTTCTGGTATCAATGAATGGGGTTATCTGAGTTGGGACTGAACTGTGCCTCTAATGGTGCTTATGCGCATGGCTTGGGGACAGTTGTCAATCATCTACTAACCATCATTGTGAATTTGGAGGGTAAAAATGGGTGGGGGTGGGGGTGGTGGTGGTGGGTCATGGGAGTAGAAAGAGCACCCACAACCTAGCTTAGCTGGCCATGCATGATTCAATCATGAGGTTTGTTTTTTGAACTTTGAATTGATGGTGGTCTTCTGGTGAGAGACTTTGATCCTTTCTTTTTAGTCTTACATCATAAATGTAGATATCAACCCACCACCATTGGTGGGGGACACCCTTAAAATGGACACAAATTCTCCATGCAGGCATCTTATTTCTTGGGGTTCTGATGCCTACAAAGATGCTATCACTTTGAATTTGGAGGTATTGGTAAAAATAGGTTTGTTTTTTAAACATGGATTACATTCAGGTTTGTTTTTAAACTTAAGTCAAATCTATGAGGTAAAATTGTAATCGGGAACTTTGATTTCATTTCAATAAAGTCGTACTTTAATTACTTGCCATTTTTTATACTAAAGCTCATATTAGACCATTAAGCTTTATTTTTGTGATTAAAATCATAATCGAATTATAAGCTTATTTTTTATACAGTTTCGAATCGGTAACTACTAAGAGCATTTCTTATACAAGCACTAAAACCGTAGTTCGATTATTGCTTTAATACAAAAATGAAATCATAGCTGTTTCAACTACTTCGCTTAAGATAAAAATCAAACCGTTGTTCCTAACTACACACTTTAGTATTAAAATGAAAACCAATTCCTAATATAACTTTAATATTAAAAATAAAACCATAATTTCTAACTATGGTTTTACCTAACTATAGTTTTATCACTAGATTTGACATAAATTTAAAAACAAACCTAAAAGTAATCAATGTTTAAAAAACAAACCTATTTTTACATATATAATTCATTGAATTTGAATGGATTAACTGCCTTTCATTCCTACCACAAATGTGAGGTGGGCAAACAAGATGAATATATATTGAAGAGAGGACAAAGTATGGACATAAGGACCCATGGACACAGATAAAGAAGATTAAAATGTAAGGTAGAGAGGTGGGGGGGTCAGTACAGTCCACATGCAATTATTTGAAGCAGTCCTGTTATTACTTAGTAAAGATAGAAAGAGATGGGCATATGGGGTAATGGGTTTGGTTTAAAATGAAAGCAAAACCTTCATCAAATACAGGTATTTTCTTTTGTTCTCATCTCTTAAGATACTTTTGAAAGGAATGTTAATATACTTTATACACTACACATTTATTATAGAACAATAAAGAAAAGAGGTTAAAGGGTTTATAAGAAAAAGAAGCTTCTTTACCATCTGCCTTCTACCATCTTCTTGATGATCCTATTCTTTTCCTCAATTATTATGGTCTATCTCTAGTGAACTTTTGATAAATCCTAGTCTAGTTTTTTCAAAAAGGAAGGGAGAGGTGATTTGCCAAAGAAAACAATAGCCTTTTTCTAGGAAACAATTTGAATTGTATGGAAGAGAAATGAGAAATTAATTGGTAACTAAGTCCCCACCCATCTAGTGGTCCATCTTTGTCGTTTCCTAGATTTTCAATGGAAAGCAATGTACCCCATGTCTACAGTTGCTTCCTTCAATCACTCTATGGCTTCAGTTTTTGTGTAGTTAAGCAGTGCAATTTGATACCTCAGAATAATCTAACAACCCATCCAAGTTTGCTGTGTGGATTTACATTGACAACTATTAGGGAAGTGGAATTGCACAAGCATATCATGTTACCGAATCAAATAAATATATAAGATACAAGCACAAGAAATACATTTTATTCAAAACATATATAATTACGCTTCAGTTAAAGATATTTTAATCACTTAAGGTATCATTGAAATACAGTATGACAGCCCAAAATTGACGGAGTTAAAATGCTGTCAACAACACAGCACATGCAACAGCGGGATGGGCTTGTCATTTTCTGCATGGATTAAGGGTGGAGGGTACAGGGATGACAGACCAGGGTGAGGAGAGTCACAAGATGTTCTGAAAAGATGGAAAATCCCAAACCAAATCCACATTCAGGCAGCTTTGTCATGGCTCGGAGATGGGAACTCACAGATATCCAATCAAACAATTGATTCTCGTACAGAGAATTACAATTCAGATTTCAGAGAATTACACAGATATATATATATATATATATATGACAAAAAAATATAAAATATTTCAATAATTGACTTTCATTAAACTACATTAGCTATAAATGTCTATACGGAGAAATGTCTTACAATGACATTGATAAGGCAATTCCTTTCCTCCTCTTCCCTGCCCCTTGAAACTAAGGCTCTGCCTTTAAACCCCTCTCACCTCACCTCTATCCCAAGAAAATTACAAAAAAAAAAAAAAAAACCTGGAAACCTCATTTCCACTTGCTTCTCTGTTACTGATCTTTTTATTTCGTTTTGTGAACCAAAATGATGGGAACATAACAATAATACATGCCAACCGCAGTGGTTGAATGGATTAACAAATTTTCTATGTGTAAAATGTGAGAAAATTATATCTAACAGAGAGATATAGAACACACTAGCAGTCATCGGAATCTGCTAAACCTCAGGAGAAACCATTCGAGGCTTTATTCGCTTTCTTCTTAAAGTTTGTGACGCTGCATTGTGGGCAAATGTATTCTAGCCCATCTGTTTTTGCATAATCCTGCACATTCGAACCCGAAAAAAATGGTTTCATTCATCGTAAAAAACATAAATTTAAGACTACAATACAACAAAATCCATTGCATGCAAACTGCTACATGGGCCAAGTTATGGGATAATCAAATGTTATCCATATCCAAAAGCTGTAGACTTCACATTACTTTCACTACTACGAGGCTATTGTTGAGTATATAGGTAAATTTTTGAAATATTTGAATAAAAGACATCAAATAATGCAAGATTTGTGAATCTAACTGATCCCATGTTTTTTTTTTTAAATAACCCTTTTTGGACAAAAATTCCCATTTCTATTTAATGTATTTACATTATGTTTTAAAAGAAGGGATTACTTTTACAAGAAAACAAAAAAGGTATTTTTGTCAAAATCATACCAAAAATTGATAAGGGGTTGATCAAATTTCCCGAATTGGGATTTCAAAAGGTCTTTTTTAATCAAATCACCCTATATTTTTCTTGCATTGGCACTTGATCTTGGAACTTCCTGCAAACTCCCCCATCCCTTCGCCTCAAGGGCAGCCCTAGAGAAGTTACAATCTCATACCTTGAAGGCCCCAAGGCCCTGCCTTCTATCACAGCCAAAGTGGGCCCATTCACCGCAAATGCCGCAGTTCACCCAGTCACCGGCTGCACTACTGATAACAGGTAGCACACTCCATTGTCAGCGCAACGTTAATTTCACACACGCACAATATGGTTCAAATAGAAATAACGAGATGAGAAGGTATAAACCTGTGACACAACAAGCAGCATTCTCCATCTACATCGTCATGCGCCAATTCATATTCTAAAAGGTAAGTTTCATAATGTCTCTTCAGTGTATTCCCGACACCCTGGGGTTCAAATAATCATATGAAAACATCCTAAGTTCCTGATTTCTTATCAATAGCAGAAAGAGCTCTAAAAATCCAAACATGAACATGTGAAATTTACCATTTGATCCTCAAAGTCCATACATTTCAGCAATACTACAGATAAAAAAGACGTTTTACCAACTTCATGAATAGATTGATAGTTGAATGTCCTAAAAGTACTATTGAATATGCCATCTTTACATATGAATGAAATCCAAGCTTCTGTATGATAGGGGTACCCAAGCCTAATAGGAGAGCCCAACCCAAAAGATCAGCCAAAGAGGTAGGAGAACCTTTCAAGCTTAAATACTTACCTACACTCGTAAATCAATGTAGAACAGATCATTGTAATATAGCATGTAACTAGGCCTAAAGCTCCTGAAAAATTCGCTAAAGTAAGGCTCTTTGGTTTTATTCCCTCTTATCGAAATATAGACACCAAATTTACACTATTACAAAGGAGGACTTCAGTAACCCGCCAATTCTCGCAATTGCTCCACCATAGTTCTTTCAGTTGTTATATGTTTATATATATGGTTTTGACAGACACACATATCAAAACTTTTTTTTTCAAAAGAAATGAAATTTCCTATTCAAACAAATGAATGGACTTTACAAAAATAGATAAAACCATAAATGAAAATCATCAGGCTCAGGTTGTTTAGTGTTGCAGAAATTTGAAACGCCAAAGCATACCTAAGTACTTGGAGTTAACTTGACCCAGACTAAGGAGCCACAAAAAATGCACGAGGAGGCCCCACCCCCTAAAAATGTGGAAATTGGCAATAAACAACATATGACCGACTTTACATAAATATATATATTTTTAAAAAAAATATAACTTTAGGAAATATCTCCAAATTCAAACAATAGAGTGCAGCACAAGTAAGAGGTTAGGACATACAGTCATTCTGTTAGTGACAGTGTGATTACGCATCTTGGAGAACACCTGTCCTTTCCAGTTGATGCCATTGCCAACGTGAAAGCCACCTCTTGAAACCACCTAAACAAGAATCCATCAATTCCATAACACAAAATTCCTTTACAATTTGAGATTGAAAGGAAACGTGAGGAAAACAATTGCCCACTTAGAGTTCTTCAGGCAAACAATAAGCAGGTGAACCAATCTACTAGACAAAGAGTTGCCAAAAACCTCACCTCCCTATACAAGTTGTAGAGGTCAAGACGCTTTGCATTGAGTATGGCATCAGGGAACTCAGCAAGTCCACCTTGAGGAATGAGGCGAGTGTGTCCACGAAGGATTAAAAACTGCATCACATCCTTTAGAAACTCCTCCTGCAGAACATCAAACAATGAACTGAAAATGAGTACCAGACGGGATATAGGATCTCAAAATAGCAGACTTTTTACCACCCAACATTGCAAAGTGGAAGAAAAGGAAGAGTTCTATATTTTCTTCATAACATGCAAAACAGATATCTCAAATTTCTGAGAATAACCACATTCCACACCTAAAGTTAGCGAATTTGGTAGCCAGACATCGTTGAGTATAATGGTTTTGTCAAGTTAATGCACCAGAACAGACATAAAAAATTTCTGAGAAAAAAAGATTTGACACTTATCCCTGGGAATGGAAAGCATTACTCAAGACCTTCACAGGTATGAATATGATAAAAGTTACCTCGGAGCAAACCCGTATAGGGCTTCTGCCACAACCATGTTTCTTCAAAGGCAAGGGATTCAAGGAAATTATCTGCTTGGCTTGATATGAGCTTGAAAATGATTTTCGATGTATTGCAGAAGTTGATCCTACAATACTATGCTTTGTAGGGGGGGCCACAGACAAGTTAGCCTTAACTTGGCCTCCATCATGCCCATCTGCCTCAGAAGTTCCAGAAAAGGGCAGCATTTTATGGTGACGAATATGTGGAATAGGCCTCATTGCAGCAACTTTCAGTCTCTGCCGTGCAGGTAGTAAAGGCACCCTCAGACCATTCACTAATCCGGTTTTTTTGTCCTCTTTGTCTATCCTTCTAGAAGCAGCTTGATTTGCAAGCATAAGACCATTATAATGTCCAGGACTTGTTTCCTGGGATGGCTCAACTCTCTTTCTACTAGGAGGTGGTTTCAACCAGCTCGGAAGCGTGCTGGAAGTAAAATTGTTAGACTGGATAATTTTACCCTGTCTTGTACAGAAGAAAAGAAGGCGATCAGCATCATCTTTCTCAAAAGAAGCAACAGCCAATCCTTGAATACTAGCAATGCCAAGCGCAACTAAACTACGGTACGAAACATCTGGAGCAAGCTGCCTCAGAACCTGACAATGCAAACCGCCCAATCAAAACTCAATTTAAATTTAACAAATAACTGTGCTTTATGAGCCATTACATACTGAAAGGAAGAGTAAAACAAGGAGGAAAAGAAACATCAATTGAAGGTCATCAGACAATCCAACAGTCTGGATCTTTTTCCAAGCTATTACACCCTACCTACTAGTTTTTATATAAAGCACTTCTTAATTAACAACATGCTTGCAGCTTTAAATCCAAGTCCATCCAGATTTGGACCACCAATTAAACATCCAAAAAAGTATAGTTTGATACATTGGACATGTGGTACAGCTGAAGGATTGTGTTTATATTCCAAATGAAGTGCAACCTTCACAAGAAAATTCATAAAAATATTCCAGGAAACAGAGAATCCAAACAACTTAATCTAGAGAATCCAAAAAGGGGTAGAAGGGAATGGATATAAACAAACCTGCGAAGCCCAAGCAGGAACTTTGGCAGAAACTTCAAATACTGCAGCCCCACAAGCAATTGAAGCAGACCTCCGAGGTTCGACAAAGGTGGCTTGTTTCAGAGTATGCAGTGCATGAACTAGTTGATTCTTTTCAGTGACTTCCTTCTTTATATTATTCTCCAAGAGCTGAAAATGAAAGAGTTATCAATAACTGTCCACCAAATACAAACCAATAACCTGACAAGTAACTATTCTACCTGATCATCAAAGCAAGTTTGTGCACTACCCGAGACCAGAAGCGAGATATGAGCTGAACTACAGGTTGATAAATCACATCGCATAGTCACAACACCACGAGAAAATGTCCCTGCCTGAAGAGGTGGTGGAGGGGCACTGAACCACATTAAAACAGCATAAACAAACTCAAGTTAGTTCAAGCCTATATACACTCATTAAACATTTGTAAAGTAGAATGGCTTAAAAAATATTAGTACTTAAATAATAGATTATAACACTAAGACCAAAAGTAATTAAAGTACACATGGTAAAAAGCATAAAAAATATTAGTACTTAAATAATAGATTATAACACTAAGACCAAAAGTAATTAAAGTACACATGGTAAAACGCATATATATATATATATATATATATATATATATGTGTGTGTGTGTGTGTGTGTGTGTGTGTGAGTGTGTGTGTATACACCTTATGAGAAAAAGCATATGTATTCTTTCCTCCCTTATTAAGATATGGTGCTTATATCAAGTTGATAAGAAATTCTATCCTATAGACATCAAAAATCTAACTGATTTTGAAAAATTATATAATTAGGCTCCAAGTTGTAACATACCTAACTCTGTTATGAAGTTTGCTCCCACGTATCTGAGACAGCACAAAGAATATGAAAGAACAAATCAGAAACCTCTTACAAAAATTCATCCTAAGGATAACTCCACAGGGGCAAGCAGCACATATTATGGTTTATGTTTAAAAACAAACAAAACAAAGAAGAATTAGAGAAAGGAAAGAATATCAGGACATTCATCCACAGATGGCCATGCTTTCATCAAAGGCAACCATCTCTATGAAAAATATCATTACACTAGAGGGAAGGGCAAGTGTTCATCCTCCACTAGATACAGGGGCTTATAACAAATCAAGAACAACTTTAAATTTAAGGTATAAATGCAATCATGTCCATCATACTCACTTCAATGCTCAGGAGGGCATTGAGACCATCTTCTAAAGATTCTAATAAGCATGAATCCTGAAAAAATAAAAGAAAATCAATCCAAAAGCACAATATATGAAATAAATAAACAGATACATACATGAGTTGCAGGTGCACAAACACAAGAAAATAGATATTCTTTCCGACGTACCAATGCGCATGGCTCCCCACAAACAAGAAACCTAATGCCCACATCATCATCATATATCTTTATAGCAGGAAGAGTGCCCAGGGAGCCTTCTTCATCTTCCCCAGCATCTACCTCAGGGGGAGGAACATCAATTGCTGCGTGGTCCTAAAGAAGGCGTGACCCAATCCACTACTAACTTTGTGGGGTGCTAGCTGGAAGAACATGGCTGTTGGGTGAACACAATAAAGCTCCAAAGGATGCATGTGCAAGCAGCATCCCATGTATGAGCAGATGAACCCGTGCAATCAGAAAAAGAGAGTAACACATAACTATGACTTTGTTAAAGTACTTCTCTTAATCTTCAATAGAAAAGTCAAAGAAGCAAACGAGCTGACAAGATATCCTCAATTCCTGTTTAGTAAACAGGTTAAAAACAGACAGGTTGGCTTCTCAAGATTCAAACTGAGAATTAGTTTTTTTCAATCTATTTGTCCTGATAGATTTTTAAGTATTTTGAGTCCAATGACTTTCAGTGGTCACCAGAGATGGATAAACCCATTGCATAATCTTGTCATTCATGTAACTTATCATCAGATAGAGATACTATGGTATAGCTCAATACTGGAAAATTATCTCTCTCCTCTATATATGCACTATCACATGTTTATTCATCAAGAGATTATACAGTCAATGACCCAACAAAATTGTTCACGATTCTACTTAATGAATGAACTCTGAAACAGCATTTGACATTTTCTTATTTGTTCAATCTTTATTTGTTGGTTTCATAAGTAGATGGGTTCACAATGCCGCTTATTCCAGATCAAGGATGAATTTGACTTATCATTACATACTCCTCATGCACAGGCTTGTGCCCTTCTTTTTGCAATAGACATAGAAAATAAAAATAAAAAACTGGTCGTTGCAGTTTTTTCCTATGATACATTCTAGTGATTAAAAGGAGTTGCACACAGTACACCATGGCAATGTGAGGAGACAGTTTGCTTATTGTTTACTTACAAGTAAATAACAGCATACCTCTGTACCACTGAAAATAATGCATTACGAAAATGGCAAGCAGCATGACAAGAAAATGCATGCTTCCAATATATCACATATGGGATTCCCTGCAATGATGGAAATATCTTGATTTTAACCTTTTTCCATTAAGAGAAGATATTCAGAAATGATAATGCAAGCTTCAAGCACTCAAATCCTAAAACCAAATTCAAATGGCCATCCAAATCTTTTATGATAACCATCTGAAAGACGTGTGTAAACCATTGAGATCATAATTACCTTAGAGTGAAGTGCCTCTGCCAATTTATCTCCATTTGGGATCTCAAGATAAACCTGCACAACCAATTGAAAGCAAATCAGATCGAATGAGAAACTAGTTATGATACATCATAAGCAAAACCCACACACCCACATTGCCCTTAACAAGCTAAGAAAAGATAAATCACGTACGGTGCTAGGCAATTTGGCTCCAAAGAGTCCACATATATCTTCTGCACTAGACATCTCAACACCTCCCCACACTAGAGACCCAACTTCATCATTCTGAAGCTGTTCTCCTTGAAAGTACACCAAATTTGGCTGAACTGATTCAAAAACCCTACGAAACTCATCAGGGCTCGGACTGGTCAGTGTTTGAACCTGCACATAGAGATAGGAGAAAACAATGAGATGTCCAGTGAAATACAAATTATGTGTGATACATTTTCAATTTAAACTGCACAAAAGAATGAAGACAGATTTTGCACCTCCAATCGTCCTGACGAAACAATGTCTGGGAAAGGGTATCTTGGTTGGTCAGTCGACGTGCCATGCTCCTGTTTACATTCAGAAATTTTCCCACATGTGACTGCAAGGAGACCACAAGTGTGATTTGAAATTCCTTGAGCATGCAACATCTTTACTTATGGAGTTTCCCTGGAAACCAGACAGGACATTAAATTTCCTTTGTAGAAGATTCTCCCCAGAAGAGTTAGAACCCCAAAACCTGATTCCTCATCCACTGAATTAAAATCCGGGCAAAAGCCCCATACTACCAAACGGAGAAAGGGGACGAACTAGTCTCCCGAAGAAATTGAACCAATCCTCAGAACTTGCCCTAGAACCCAACCAACCAATTCCGACAAAGCCCCAACTGCAAATCCAGAATCCAAACCCGCACCTCGGACCAAATCAAGAGAGATGCGAACAACCTAGAAATCCAAGCTCATAAACAGCCGAAATCAGGAAAAAAATCACCCTACCCAGATCAACAACACGAGGAAATCAAGAAACAGAGAAGCAGACATGAAAAATTGAAGACCTAGAAGAGAACCACGAAAATCCTACCAAACCTTGTGAGGAAACAGAGAAATTCCTGCAACCCAGATGAAGAAACAGAGAAATCTGACGACCCTTATGTGGAAACTTGGCGTGTAGCTCCTAAATCACGAACAGGAGACACTAGAAATAGTTGTAGCAACAAAAGGGAAACCCAGGGCACAAAAAAATACAAACCCAAAAAAAAAAAAAAATTAAAAGAAAAAAACAAAAAACACCCCTCCGAATAAGAAGAATCTCTATTTATTCCCATTATATCCACTTGTATCAACACAAAAATCAACTACGCCAAAATAAAATAAAATAAATTATATTCTCAATTGTCAAATAAAGTTGTCAGTTTTTGTGCAGTCACAAACACATACCCACATATCCAACCTCAGGTCAAACAAACCAATACATCGATAGAAATAAAAGCAGAGATAATTAAGTCTTTGACGATCTGATAAAGCAACGAAAAAACATATTTGAAAAACAAACCCAATAAATAAATCCAAATTGGAAGATAAATATAAGAGTATATTAATTAAATCGAAACAATAATGAGAGCTAAAATCCATAACAAGAAGATTCTTCACCAAGTTTGAATGGGTGCCCACAAGACTGGATATAGAAAACTATATTGTTGTCGTGTTCCAAAGATATATCAATCATCATAGAATCCCAAAACAAAAACAAAGTCCCCATTTTTTTCTTTCTTTCATTTTCCTTTCCAGAATATGATTCTCCTTCCATCCCTTTCTCGTTTCTCTGTACTTGAAGACTTTTTCAGAGAAAAATCTTTAATGCCTCCCTCCCTCTCTTCCAGAATTTGATTTTTCAGATTTTTTTTTTTATAGAGAAAATTAAATGTTCCATTATTATTTATCATGGACTGTGATTAAGGTGATGATCCAGTGGTACTTCTCCATCATGTTAAGTAAGATAACGATGACAAGCTAAACCCCACATGTTTTCTTCATAGAATATATTCTGAAAGTGATAAAAATTTCTTTAAAAGTTGTAATAAATAAAGATATTGCTTTCACATTCTGAATTTGGGAAAAACATAGATACTTAAAAAAAAATTGTCTTGAGGTCCTTAAAAATTAAAATAAATAAATAAATACATAAGCAAATAAAGAGGTGGAAAATTACCAAATCATCTTCTCCACTAACGACCCAAAACATTTAATTTCCAGAAAATTGATAGTGAGGACCGCATGTTATTACTTATTCCCTGTTTAGTCTATTCATTCTAACTTCGTCAAGATAATATTCACACGTTTGTCTTGGTAATTTTGTGTTATGTTTTAACATATATTATAGAAGTTCAATGTTTCCTTAAATTCATCAATTTTTGTATTATGTTTTCTTAAATGGAAAATGGTAGTGTGGTTGGACTGTGAATCTTGGAGAGTCAAAGTCCATGGAGAAGATCAATTTGATGATTTTTGGAAGAGTTTTGAAGATATTTTCCAAGATGATGTTACTAATTAATTAAAGTTGTAATGGTCTGTTAGCAATAAGTAATAACTACCTTGAAATAGACAGGAAAACCAAAAAAAAAATGTAGCTTCAAATTCATCTTCATTTCATTGTGTGATCACACAAAATACAGTTGATCCTACAATGATATTTCAACTACTCTCACTCATTTCTTATCTTCCATGATACTATCCTGACCTGAAAAAAGAAACCCAGGAAAATGGGTGTGAAACTATGAGACTAATGCTTGATTTTTATGGCGAGAGATTGGCTTTCTTCGCCGCCGGAGGTCCTCTAGGAGTGCACAGATCTCACAGTCACACCGATCAGCAGACCGGCAATGCTGGAAAGATGCTAGCATTTTCCTGGTAGAAGATTCTATTTCTTTCTTTTCATCCATTACTATCTGTCTGCTCCTGCATTCTACACTGCAAAAGCCTTCATCACCGCTGCAATAATATTGATTTCACATATAGAAACACCCATGAGAAGGAGGACAAAGAGCGCAAATAGTATCATTTCATCAAATTCTGAACTTTTGGGAGATAATGGTAGATATAAATTGATAATTACCTCATGTATATGTCTTTATCAGGGGTTAACACCTTGTTGCAGAGATGACATGATTTGAGAAAGCAACTCTCTGGGGAGGCGGGAGTTGGTGGAGAAGGGGTTGGAACCCTCAATCTGCATGAAGATTTAAGGACAAGGTTGGATTCGCCTTGGGAGAGCTGTGTAAGGATTCTTAACCCAAGTACAGGATGAACAGAGCTCCTCTTGAAGCTTCCATGGAAGGGGAAGTTGGGTCTCCTCTTGCCCTCATGCCCCCCTTCTTCCTCATTCAAGGGGCTCATGGTTGATCTTGTATGGAGGAGATGGAGATTGAGAAAGAAGATTGGATTTGTAGACTTGTAGTGAGGAAGGTGATAAATTTATGGACAGAGAGAGAGAGAGAGAGAGAGAGTGAGAAACCCTGGAGTCCACACAGCTCCAACAATGCCAATTAATGGTAGAAAAAGGCAGGTGGGCATCACAATCACATGGCGAAATTCCAATTAATATTAGTATAAACAGAGAGTGGTGATGAGAAATGGGAATTGGAGAGAGAGAAAAAGGAGACAAAAAATAGAAAAAAAAAAGTTAAAAACAGAGGTGGGTCAGATCTTCAATCAATGTATGTTGCTCACGTGTTGCAACTTTCCCATTTTTATGAACTTTACTGAGTTGAAAATGGTGGGATTCATTAACCCTTTTGCTACAAAAAAAAATGGGTGGAAGAGGAACGAGGAAAACGTGGAAACAGGCAGCAAACTACTGAATAAAATTAAAATATATGAGGCATGTGCATGACTGGTGAGCAACCGTCCAAGTCTTCATGCCCCCCTTCTTCCACGTAAGAGCATCGTGGAGTAAAAGCAAAAAAAAAAAAATGATGTTTAAACAAAAAAATTTATCTCTAACAACGGCAATCCTTCAAGAAAGACATCACGAACAATCGACAATAATATTCGAAAGAAATATTATCACAACCCGTTTATCATCAATATCGGATATACGATAAATTTTCATTTCGATATTGAACATGTATGAACGGCTACTTAACGGGGCTTATAATGATATACCATACAAAGCAGAAATGGTGAAAATCAATAGATTATGATGGCTGTTTTACGCTACTATTGTGAGTTTCTGTTCCTTAACTTTAAAGCCTAAATCTTAAAAATCAAGTTTTGAAGAAATATGCTTTTAGATACTCCATTCTATCAATCTTGATCCCCACGAGCTATGAATTTAAGGTTTGGTACCAGTTCCTGTCATCATACTTCCTGGTTCGATTCCAAGAAAGCAAAATATATATATATATTTCTATTATATCTCGTATCATGCAGAGCATATTAACTTGCGATTAATCAGCATATACCGTAGGTACCTCGGTTGTATGAATTAACTTAACGATACAATCATTTTATACGAATATTATCGGTTTTGAGGCTAAGGAATAAGGGTCCTCATCACTTTAAAAGTTATCTAATAGGTTAAAAGAATTTCATATTATATAATATCAGCAAACATCATAACCACCGTGAACACAACACGGCATTATTTGATCAAACGAACAAACACCTTACAGATTAAATCTGAATCAACCCCTATACCTGTATTAAAGACGCTTATAATACCATTTATAATGACGCAAATTCAAATCCATATAGAGATTTATCTATACGATATACAAGAAGTTCTTCCTATATCTGATATGAGATGTAACATTTAACAAGAAATATTGAACATTTCTTATATAATGTTTTCTTCTTATACCTTAAATTTATGTCCTTTTTTTTTTTAATATCTTTGTATTTTGATCTTATTGTTTTTTACATTGATTTCATTTATTCATCATAAGTGGTGGGCGTCACAAAGTTTGATATGATTCATCAAAATGATAACAACCCAACATTATCTAGGTTTGAAGTAAGTATAAATTAGTTTGGGTAAAATTCAGTTAACAGTGTAAAAACATACCACTCATCTAAAGAAAAACGACTGAGAATTGAAATAAGTACTAAATACTTATTAAGATCTCCTTTGAATCAATAATATGGCTATTGAAATCGTGAGCATCAAAATGTACCTTGTTCGGACAAGGACTCCATCTTAAAACTTCCCTTCCACCCATCCTGTCTTTTATCATTTGAGTCAAGTTGTTAAAACGATAACTTTGAGTCAAATTGTCTGACTATATATATATATATATATATATATATATATATATATATATATATATATATGTAAAATATGTTTAATTAACAATCAAAAATTGTTTTTATATAAAATGGTTTTTCCAAAAATATTTTCTTAAAGATAGTTTTTAAATATTTATATAAATAAAAATTATTTCTAAAAACATATATATATCATTGTTTAAAAGGATAATGATTTTGTCACATGTCACATGGGAACCCGAGAAAGTTCATGGGACTTTATAAGTTTGGGTTTCTCTCTATCTAGTAAATACATTTTAAAGCCGTAAGAGTCTTTTAAGCCCAAAACAAACAATATCTTCATGGTTAAATCGAGTCATCATAAATAGTATTATAGTTAATCCCTAATCCTTATGTGGGACTCATTATCGTACTTTATAATCATATACTGAATATAAACGTTAATGTCTGTATTTGGTAACGTTTATCATATCACCGATCAAATATAAGAGAAGTTTATAAATCATAAGAGAAACTCTTTCTCACCTCGGTAGACATTTTAAATGTGAAAAGTCCTTTTGCTCTTTAAAAGTGACAACATCTCCAATGATTAAACCGACTATTACAAACGGTTAGATGGGTACAAGAAATCCATAATCAGTTTTATCAATATAGATCCCTAGGGGAGGATATCTAGATGATGATGCATAAGTGCGCTTTGTTCAATTTCCCCACTTCTAAAAGGGTGTTTGGCAAAGATGCTTTGCTTGAATAGCAAGATGGGGCATTATTGTATTATTGTTCTCTCCAATACCAATAGCGAAGGATTCCCATGATATTAACCTGTCAAATTGTGACCATATATTCCAATTTAATTAATTAGTATATTTTAGAGAATTTTGTTAAAGTATAATCGTAAAACCACTTTTATGGGTAGTGACGTAAGCAACTGATTCTATAATACATCATCATACATAACACTAAACACGTGTATAAATAATATAAAAGCTAATTACGAGAATGTATAGGTGAGATAGTTAGAATATTTCCTATTTTATTAAAATACTTTCAGCTCAGTTCTAAGAATATATTTGTTTTCGCGATCTTTACGATTCATCTCGACTCGAACTATGAATAATTTCCAAGATGAGATACATCTTTGTATACGCATTACCGGACAAAAAAATGATAGTGAAAAATGATCCATCTTCAAAGTGAAACATCTTGAAAATGGTGATTTCAAGCAAAAATACACAATCCCTATTCCCACCACCACCTACGACCTATTCAAATTCCCTTCATTTTTGTTCCTTTAATTTCTATCACTATTTTATCTTCAAATTGAATCAATTTTTGCTTAATCATGTTCATTTTTAATTAGCATGATCTAAAAATAATTAGGATGCCATTTTAAGATATTTAAAAAGGACAAACACGTGATGAAAGTGTAGAATCATCAGAGCTTTATTATTGATGGTCAAGAATCTGCCAGCAAGCAAGTGAGAGACATAAAGAATAATAATAATAAATAAATTCCATTTGGCATCTATCTATATATAAAGTTTCAGTAACTTAGAATATTTAAAAAAAGAATGAGATTTTTATAAATGTAGGATATGTATACGGTACGTATACCCTATCTTTAGGTTATAATTAACATATTTTATATACAAAATATTTAAAAATGAATAATAAATCACGCACATATTCCAATATAAAGTAAATGTAAAAATAATTTATTTTGTCTCATCATCAATCCAGATTTTATCATATTTATATTATATTCTAAACCACAATATTTTCGTGAAAATGTCTTCCCACGTATATGCTTCAAATCATATAGTAAATTATATTCCAATCAAAAACAAGTTATATAATCATTCGTTAAAAATTAGATGTATAATTATTAAAGATACTTATTTTAAATTCTCTTTATAATAATAAGAAAAGTTATATAATATATTTACTTGATGCACCATATATTATTTTCTTCAACAAAAATTAAATATCTCTAAATTTTAAAATTATAATTAATTTTGACCTAAAAAATTGGCTCATTCATTAGTATTTATCTTGTAGCACCTTCCAAATATCTTGGAAACTGCTTGTAAGTTGTATGTAAGGAATCATGGATTAAGATATTTTTGATGTTTTTGAAAATTTGAATAAAAATAAAAACACTGGGTTCTGGGATGGGGGCACATGTAATGCCATATTCTCACACCAACTAGACTAACTTTTTGGGGTGTGAGTCAACCATATACTAATACCCCTAAGCTTCTTATGCTTTTTCCATATATACGCATATACACTTATATTCTCAAAACTAAAATTTTTGAGTGTATTTGATTTTCCTTTTATATTTTTATCGTCAAACCTAACATGAAAAATAGATTTAGTTTTCTTAGTATTTTTCCTTTCGTACTTTTTCCCCGCTTTGAGACAAAATCAATTTTTTTTGCTTTTCCATGTATTAGATGATTTGAAAGCAAATTTCAAAATCTAACTTTTTACCAATTTGCCACTCATTAATTTGATAAAAATGCCTTAATTGTTCTTTTATAAAAATAATACTTAAGCTTACAAAATGTTCAATTATTTAAAGTTATTTAACCAAATATTTCTATAAATAATGCATATACAATACGGAAATAGGAACCCATACGAGGAAAGTTAATTCTATTCTAAAAAATAAGAAAAAAGAATATTAAGAAAGAAGATAAAATTTAAAAGAAGAAAAAAAGAAAGAATAAGAGACAATAAACAACCTTAACCATGATTTACGTAAGAATCGAAGGGCCAAGCAAGCTCTTACCCCTGTGCTTATAAAAAGCCGTAGTTGTTATTGTTATTTGTTAAGGCATAAACACATCAACCAAAATCAGAAAATCTCTCCTTTTGATCTCTGCATAATTTTCTCTCTCCAAACAACATGGCGAAGGTTCCCATTAAGAGCATTCTCCTTTGTGCAATAGGAGTAGGTCTTATGCAACTGCAACTGCAACTGCAGTAGTCCAGGCTGCTGCTTCAGCCGTAATGGAAGGCTAATGATTCAACGGCTACTATTTCTGTGAGAAGAAGGAGAGCTTCTGGATGAAAGATCCCAAGACCGGTAATTGATTCCTGAGACTACCTTTGATGATATCGACGTCGTCACTCTCAGAGAGGAGTTCTCCCGCCTGACTCATCTCCATCTCCATTCTAATACATGCCGGATTATTCTGAGTCTCGGTCAAGTCTTAAATTAACATCTTTCTTTGTTTGTGTTCCTTGAGTACAAATCAAGGCTCCACCCATTTGCATATCGATATATGTATCTCCAAGTTTAGAAAAATAAATTTTCTTTTTGTTTCTTGTTTAAGTTTTTTTTAGTTATGTCTTTAGTTTCTTTGATGATGGGAACCCAGTTGCAGTATTCCCCAGTTCTTAACTGGTTCAGGTTGCAAAGTGCAAACACATATTCCAATTTTTATCACTTTTTTTGTTTTGTTTTAGTGAATCCACAAAAGTCATTCATGATTTTATTTTTTTATTTTTATTTTTTTATCTCACCTTTCTGCTCGAATATTTGGCATGGCCGCTCATGGTTTGCAAAGTATATATCCCTAATAGAAGAGATTCTTTCTTGTATGTATCCATACATTTTTAATTATTTTGTATTTGAAATATAAAACTTCAAAAGTCTTATTCTTTTAATGAAGAATGAAGAATAAACGTAGGAGTCAAAGTTTGTTTGGTAGATCTTTCAAAAACAATTTTCTGTTTGGAAAAAATAAGTGTTTTTTAAGTTTTTATTCATTTTTAAGAACAAAAAATAATTTCTAAGAACTCCAAGAAAATAAGAATAGGAAAAAATGGAAACCTTAAATCCAAGATTACTTTTTCAAACATGGATAGAAGATCTGCTTGTTTCAAATAAGATCCAAAGAGTCAAGTATTGCTGCGAATAAATCTTTATTACTATTTCAAGCATAGATACAAGATCCACAAGTTCGAATAAGATAAGATCCGAGATTAGAGTAAACCTATTATTACTAATTCAAACATAGATATAAGATCCACTATTTCAAATTAGATAGGATCCAAGATTAGAGTTTTGCGGCAAAAAATACGTCCTTATAGTTGTGTTTTATGGTATAGCTCCTTTCAGATTATGGGTTTAATGCTCAAGACACTTCAAAAAAAGATGTGGTCCTATTAATACTATTTCAAACATAGATACAAGATCTACTATTTCAAATAAGGTACAAGATTAATGGAGCAATGTTGAGGCAAAAAAACCTCAAACCTCTCAATCCATAGCCTATGCAAGCAAAACATTTCAGGTCCTATATAAATTGGATCACTAGACTCCATTCATGATAGTGATGTCCCTTATGGGCCTTGGGCCATGAGCAAGTTTTTTGTCAATCCAGCTTTAAACACGTCTGAGTCTCTGGATTCCACTAATCTTAGAGCAAGCCTAATCCCCAATGTGAAGTCCTCGTGATTGGATTACATTCAAGCATGCTTTATATCGTGTTCCTCCATCTTCTAATCAAGGCGGACCCAATTGGTGCTCGACATACACCACCGGGATCAACCATCAATCGCCAGCTCACGGTCACGGCATTCAAGAACGCATCACGACCTTAATCGAATCGAAAAGTCACTCATCTAACTGCAAACCCGTCTATAGACAAATACCTTGCAATTTGTCATTTCACCAATCTATACCCTATTCGATTCAGAGCATAGACAAAGTGTAGCTCCCACTAAACTAACTATACCACATCTAGCTTAAATGATATTAGATCATGTCTTTGAACTCATTACTCATCAGTTATGCACCTGAAGACACTCTTCATGGCAATGCCTTCCGTCACGCCCCAAGTCGCTTAAGTGTTGGGTATGACGATGGACGGATATTTGAAATTAATGAAGAAGAAAAGAAATGTTGTGAAATTTTATTACAGATCGTTTTTAGACACCTATCCTCCTTGTATATCCATTATGTAGTATTCCGTCTATGCTAATTAGAGTCTAAAACCTTTTGTTCCATGGAGACCCAGAATTTTAGTTAAGTGAGGGCCAGGATTTTACTTAAGTGAGACAACTTCTAATATAAATGTGTCCGGGTTCATAACCTTTGATTGCAATTTTTTGTAGGATTTTCAATGAAGTAACAATGGTCAAATTTTCTAAAACCTTACTGTAAAATAAAATATCTAAAATTTCAGCGGCTAGTCTCATCCTCCCTCCGGCCCTTGGTTACCTATGATGCCCTTTCATCATATGAGCTAGGCTTTAACGGCAAATTTTATTGTTATCGTTTGTTCTGTTTGAAATATTGCTAAATAGACATCAGTTCTATTTGGAAAAAGCAAAATTATCTTTTACAATAGTTTTTTTTTTTTTAAGTTTGATATTAGAATAAGTTATATTTAGGACTTCAGAAAATATTTTGTTGATTTTTCATAAACTATTTTAAGAAACCAAAATATATATATATATACACAATAGTTAAAAAAAATTCTATTATGTGCCTCTGCTAAAACATTAAGGTGGTATTTGATTTTTAATTAATTCTAAATAGAATTTAAAAATTAAATAATATTACGCTTGGTTTCCATTAGAATTAAAAGTATTCTACATAAGGCAACATTTGATAAAGTATTTCCATATCACAAGATAATACTCATACGGAAGACACGATTTGCTGATAATATTTGACATATAATCAAACATTTCATACATAAATGTCTTGACTTGTACCCACAATCTTTGTAATTTAATTATAGCTATTAGATTTAATTAGTGGCAAATCTTACCGTTAGATCTTCTTTAAATTGTTGGGATCAAATTATGATTTAAAATCTAACTGTTGAATGCAAATCCGACCGTTGGAAAGCATTCAAAATTCAAGTGAAATCTAGGTGAGCTATCATATCAAAGCAAATTCAAATCTGCCCCTTGGATTAGTCAAAATAACCGTTGAAATTTTTCAAAACACGAGTGCAATCTGGGCTGTTAGATTATCTATAGGAAGATCTCGGCCGTTGGATCTCTTTGGATACATCTATGATATATCTCGATATTTTGTCGATATATCCTAATATATCGATGATATTCACTAAAATTTAACTCGTTCTCCTTCATGTGTGCGTGTTTCACAAACGCAACATTTCCTCGATGTTTTGATCATCGACCGATATATCGCCAATATTACTTCAAATATCTTCTAAACCGGTCCGACCGACATCGATCATTTCCAGACAGCCAACTTCATCGATATCCGTTATATCGGCGATATATCAGATATCGACATATCCGAAAATTTTAACCTTAAACTAATACATTTGAGGTACAATAAACATTGTTGCTATATATTTCCTATAAATGTTTAATTAATGCATTTCGAAGTGCATAATGAGTTTATTTATCACAACAAATATGGGTTGGAACATGAAATACAAGAAAAACAAATTATGGAAAAAAAATCTTGATTCCATATCTGATCTATTCAACGTAGTGATTCGAGGTAAAAATGTAGACATCAAAATTATTTCATAAATCCCGCGTTGAATCAAGCGGGTCATAATGAGGATAATTTTACGAATAATGATGGTGAAAATTGCGTAGTTTATGTAGGGAACAAAATCGGTTTTTTCGGCCAATATATCGAAAAATCGGCTCGGCTCCAAGACCGGTAAGAAAAAAGAAATGAAAACCAGAAATCGCCGATTTTGCCTAAAAATCGAAAACCGGATCAATCGAAAAATCGCGATCGTGGAGCAAGCGCGCTTGTGCAGAATTTGAAAATATCGTAAATATCGATAAAATATCGGAAAATACTCCAACATCGTAACATCTAATAACTATTTTGACTCCAAATTTTTTATAAATACCCATAAAATCATACAAACTCATCCATACACATCCAAGCCCATTTAACTCTTAAATTATTTTTTTACGATTTATTTCTATATTTTGGAAAATCTTATTATTAATATTATTCTATCAAGACGACTTTTCATCAAATAACGAATGGAGCCACATCGGCCTCATTTTCGTTTTAACATTACTGTAATGTAATTTTTTCGATAAATTATAATGAATATTATTTTCAATAAGCAGATATTTCATATTTATGCTTTCTTTTATAAAGTTCAACAAGATTTATTTAATTTCCAAAAGCATTTCATTAATTTTCGCTTTACCGATATTCATTAAAATATCCACCGATATTTTGTCAAAATATCCACCGATATTTTGTCAAAATATCCACCGATATACCGATATTTCCGATTATCCGTAAAATGCCGCACTATATCCGAATTATCGACATATTTTCGTTTCAGATGCACTATCAGTTAATTTTTATATTGTATTTTTATCATTTGGCTAACAATTTATTATGTAGCTTTTATTAAATTTGTTTTATTTTATTGTAATATGATGCCTATAATATAATATTTATTAGTTTAAAATATATTTTAGATTTTTAATATATTTTTATTATTGGTTATAATTTCATATTTATTTTTAAATAAAGATATTTCATATATCATATTCCTAAAAATATTAATTCGACAACAGCATTCAAATAATAAATAGCCGATTAACTTAAAATCAAGATTATTAAGTCAAAGTTTAAACTAGGTGAGACCTCATAATCTTTCAAAGGAGAAGAGGTCAATTAGAACTCTAATTGCCCAATGTTAATAGTCAATGAAGACCTTACCCTCCTCCTATGCAAATTAAAACCTTCCAAATTGAGAGCCGTTCTATTTTATTTCACGTTTCCTATAAAAAAAGCCTTTAATTTCCTTACTATAATTCAGATTCAGTTGGCAGAGTCCAATAAAATATATGTGGGAATCTCCCTAGTCCCCTCCCCAGCCATGAAATTAAAAACCTCTTTCCAAATCACAAATCCTCGTCTCTTCTGAACTCTGCTCTATTCTTTCTCTTTCTAATCTCCTCTCAAGATGGGCAAAGCTCTCATCATATTTCTTTCTTGCTGCTGTTATTAGAAGTTTATATAAAGTTGCATCAGAGGTCTAGCAGGACTGCAGCCTGCGGCATCAACGGAGAAGAAGACGACCAATGAATTTCGCTACTGATCTGATTCAAAGACTGAACTGCAGCGCAGCAGAAGGAAAGTTTCTGGGTTGAAGAAAGACCATACCACATTGCTAACTGGAATCCAGCCGAGACTCACCCATTTTTATTTACACAGATAGTTTATATATAAGTCTTCCCGGAAACCCTCCATTTTAACTGACATGGATATTTAAATTCCATGACTTTCTTTCGTTTTTATTTTTTTATTTTATGAAGACACTTTAAATTCAAGTTCAGATAAAATTATCCATTCGAACCTAAGACCCTATGCCTTTATTTGAACAGCAAAACTGCACTCTTATGCCTGTTTGAAAGGCAATACTTACCATTTAGAGTTATACATAGAATGAGTAGACGTTAAAGAACACTGCTTACAAATTTATACACTATCACTAAATAAGATGATCAACACACATAACAGCAATGTTAAGATCAATATTATTGCAATATATCTATCATTATTACTGATTAAGATATGAATTTTTCTTCGTTTTGTCCAAGCATTTTTTTCATGGTGAATAATGGCAATGTGTCTCTTTCATGGTATAGGCTGCCATATGAACATGATCTTTTCTTGATGACAATCATAGTAACATATACTACTTTTTTGTACCAAAACAGATTCTTCTGATATGTACTATCAAATAATTTTCAATTAGATTATAGAAGAAAAAAATAATTTCAACTTATATCACAAATTTACTAAAAAATAATCATTATCCGTATCCTTGTCTTTATTTGTTCATTCTGACACTTCATTACCATTCAAACCACAGAATGATTTCATCAATCACTTTTTCGTATAATATAGTAACCAACCAGCACTGATATATCATTTGTTATGAATGGATCAAATAAATGGATGCCAACCCTCTACAGGAGTCCCACCCTCTCCAGCCAAATTGCATTGAGTCAAGCTGGGCATTGCAAGCAGGTGAATTTGAGAATCAATCTCTACAGCTTTGACTTCTAAAGTAAAACAGGTCAAGCAACCTCATTTTTCCAGGCATTACTGAAAAGCATTGAAACAAAAATTGATCTAACTAGTAAAATAAAGTTCACTTTTAACCCAATTTGTACTTTGTGAATTTAATATATATTGCCTTCCATATGCCTTCTATCCAGAAAGCCATTGGGATGACCAGATCATATTGAAGAAAATCAAACAGAACTAGATCCACAAGTGGCTATAAGTATAGTTGAATGAGTTCATCGCATACCACAGAGGGGGTGAGAACACCCAGATCAGTAAAGAGTACTGTAAGATACTGAGGAGGCGTATAATCTCTGGCAGATGCTTCAACCTCAACCTTTGATGGATGAACCTGAATCAATGGGGCGAGGGCAGGGCCATGTCTTTCTGGTCCAATGGATAGAGACGAAAGCAAAACTGCAAAGCTGGGGAAGAGGATGATTGTCAAATGGAAGTAAACCAGTAGAAGCGTGATTCTCTTTCACAGTTACAGAAAGCATGTCTGTTATTTTCAACATACCTTGTAGTCAGCAGCAACATAACTATTTGTTCATGCTGTGAGCCACCAATGCAATTTGTAAGTTCCCATCATGTTGATAATACCTCCACTTCTTCAACCACTCCATCAGCCCTTAACAACAACACCATGTCAACCTCATCCATAGTATATGCCACTGCTGAGTCTATTAGGAGCTTCACAGGAACATCAAGCTTTGCCAATTCATTGATAGTCTTAGCCCGGCCCTGTCTGGTCTTCCTCTGCATTTTACAGCAAGTTATTTTATTTTATTTTTAACTATACACCATGTAAATTTGAATTTTTGTGGGCACATTGCCCAACTCAGTTCTAGAACAGTTGAAAATGGACAATGTTTAGTAATATGATATGAGCTACGCATGCATATGCAGTCTCAGAACAAGCTCCCCGTGCTTTTGATTGTCAAACAAATAACATAAAATATCATTTTACTAACATCATACTAATTCTCAAAGCAATGTGGAGGTGATACCTTGAAATGGATGTGTAACACCATGTATAAGCCAAATGGAAGGTCCTTTTCCTCATAAAATAGCTCTAATTTGATTTTAATACAACTATGAAAGCATTCAGATGCAAAGACAGGGTGTTAAGAAAGAAACCTGTGCAGAAAACTCGAAAGAGTTTCTTGTTCTGTGCTGCTGTCTTCAAAACTTCCAAGACTACTCTGGAGAAACCATGTACCAAAATGGTACAACCATCAAATATAAAATCTTGGCCAAGCATTGCAATGATTCTCCGTGCCTGTTAATATAAGGGTTCAGTTGAGAGGTTTTTGTGCTAATGCGAATATTTGAATTGGAGATAATAGCAAAATGACACAACAGTGAAACAACTATTACAACAGAAAAAGGAAAGATAAATAAATAAACCAATATACCTTATAAGATATCTCCCCAAACCTTTCTGCGCGCTCAATCAATCGAGATTTGGCCGAAGTTGTGTTCTCTTATATTCTAAAGTCGAAGTTCTTGTCACATATCGCAAGAACAGATCACAGCCAGCTGTCAAAGAGATGGAGGTTGTGTCCCATAACTGAAATGCACAATAAAATCAACCATTTCAATAAAAAGATACACCAAATGAAAAATGATGATGCGGTCATTCTATTCTTAACTTTTTCAACAAACCAAATGACGGCTTGACACCAGGACGATTGCCATTCTTCAATGAGCAAACCATTATTTAACTGGATCAAGATTATCAACCACTAAAAACTATACAAGCTTTGCTTCATGATTTCTCCATTTTGATAAGATATATAATCCTGTATCTACCTAGTTATTTGAGATAGTCACCCTGCTCGTTCATTTTTGTGAGCCTGTCACTTTGTTTCAGCAAGCTTGATGAAAATCCATCACATAATTCAAACAAAGTCGCGCAAAATTATACAAAAATATTTTGTCATAAAAAACCAACACAACTTTTATTGGTGTAATTTGATTCATTCTCTCGAAACCTTTCCCCCAAACTGTATTGTGGCCTCTCTCAGTATCTATTTCACGTCTACCACTTCAAGATCCTCCTCTTAAACTATCCAGAATTGCTTGAACGGTTTCTAGCACCACACAATGATACTGTCTGTGGCATAATCCTTGGAGTTCTACCCTAAAACCATCCATATTTATATTCGCTTTTCTACATATCTAAAACAGCAGAGGAACCCTTTAGTTTTCACCAAAATTATACTGTTCGAAACTCATACTAAAATCAAGCTTTTGGTGATTTAGGCGAATGATTCAAGTTTCGGTTCTGAAAGGTCTGTTCCTGATCGCCAAAGATACAAATATTACCAAGATAATTTACGAAACACAATGCGTCATGTATTCATATGAATTTAGAGTTTCAATAATCAATAACAACGGTTCAAAACACAAACTTGACTTCAAGCTACGAACACGAACAAGGAATTCCCTGCATTTCGGTAGAAAACACCTACTTTAGAATCGGAAGCCTCTTGAGCTCAACTGAGTTCCATCATGGTTAGCCTGGCTGACGGGATCACCGATGCCAAAGCGCGAATCGCCGCCACAGCCTCGGCCAAATCGGGCTGCTTCCGCCAGCAATTGAACTCATCGATAACACTAAAAGGCTTGCCGGAATCATCGACCTTGGGGGACGGGAGGTCGTCGGGGTGTTGGCCGACGGCGGCCTGAGCTTGGGCAAGCCAGTCGCTGGTGACGATTTGCGGTGGAGCTGCCTATCTCATAGTATGCCGAAACCTTAGGTTAGGTTTTTTTTTTTTTTGACAGTACGGCCATGGAGGTGGTGGATGGGGAGGAGGCGAGGCCATCGCCTCGGCCTCGTTTCGACGCTTGTCGAGAACGAATGAAGCCGATCTCCACCACATCAATAATCTCTGTTTCGTTCTTCTCCCTTTTTTTCCTCAAAATTATGATTATTATTATTCCGAATGAGAAAAGCAATAATCAGGATTATAGCTTTTTTTGGGGGGATTCGATTCATACTGACGTCGTTTCAAATCTGCTTTGACAAAAACACGCCGTTTATTTCATTTAACTCGATTACCAGAGTAATATTAAATTATTAATAACATTCAAATAATTACTAATTAGTGCTTTGATTTTAATAGTGGGCCTTCCCGTTTAAGCCCAAACCCCCCATGGAAAGCTCTAAAGCCCAAATATATGCTCATAGAATGATCCAAGTATTGCTTGAGTTGGATTAGACCTCTCATTGGAATGGATTATGGATCATATCAAACTCTTTGACTTTTTTTTCTTCTTTTTCTTTCACATCTATTCACTTGTATATTATTATAACAAAGTTCTAGAATTCGAATTTGGATTTCAGGTAACTTTCCTCCCTTTTAACACTTGGAGCCAGACCTCGATGATAGCTTTTGACTTTATTCTACATGTTAACCAATGACAACAAAAAGATGAAAAGGAAAGTGATCCCTAGAGAACTTATTTATGAAGAAAAAAGTTATCGATTCAAACCTTATCAATATGGGCCCTACATTCTCTCTTCTATGTCCTTGTTATTTAGAGGGGAGGGTGGTTTTTTTGGCAAATTTTGGCTTAAAATCACATTTTCTATCGTTTTCTTCACTCAGCTTTATTTTTCAATAAAGTTGCTTTTTTTTCACACCAATCTAAGCTGTTTTGTTTTCGAGCTTTTATCACTAACCTGCATAAATAGACTTATCAGCCACTTATCGTGAACAGATAAGCCAGATTGGCTGAATAATTAACTTCTTCATTCAGTCAATACCAACGACAAAATTCAATTCGATATAATCATCAGATCAAATCATGTTCATCGGTATGATGTAGATATGAACTCTTATATATTATAAGATTTTATCATCAACGTATGCTCGACTAATCATTTTGCTTATTAATCCTGGGATACTATATTATTTCTTAAAGCTTTTAACACTTTCTGACATGCTATTTCATAGATCAGATTATACATAAACAACCCTCAAATGAATCGGTGCAATTAAACATTCCTCCTCATCGGATCATGCTAAGTTTGATTTTTCAGGTTTCTGGTAGTTTAACAATGGAGTGTGTATACTATGTGAGAATTTTTGCGCACAGATTATTTAAAATAAGAATAAAGGAATTAACATATGGGTAGGAGTCAATTTATACTCCAAACGTTAAGTCTTGTTACACAGCTGGTTAGAAGATGTTTGTGGAAGATATGATTGGTCATGAATTTAAAGGAAACAGAATGGTGGAATATAATAGTTTAATAATAATAATAATAAAGGAATTAACATATGGTAGGAGTCAATTCATACTCCAAAGGTTAAGTCTTGTTACACAACTGGTTGGGGATGTTTTGTGGAAGATATGATTGGCTATGAATTTGAAGAAATGAGGATGGTGGAATATAATAGTTTTAATATTGGGCCCTTTGGACCTTTTCTCTTTTTCTAGAGTCTGGATAAGCATCATCCTTTGTCCAATGATGGTAGGCTGGCCAACACCTCCTTTTTTTTTTCTCTAGTACTTTAGCTTTTTCCACTTTTATTTTTTTCCTTTTTGATTATAATAGTACACATGACTTTGTGCCTGAGCAATTCTATAGTTTTAATTCCTTTCTCTAAAATGTGTAATGCTATTAGAAGGAATCTATATTCTACATATTTTATTTTATAAAGATATTTTATTTTTAAGATAAAATAATCAAATATGTTATGATATATTTTTTTTATTCTATATTTTTATAGATTATATTGTTAACCTAAATCAAATAATTTATCTATATATTTTTAAAAGAAGGTGTTTTTAGGCCATGCACTTTCAATATTGAGTGGATATTATTTGCCTTGGGTTCCTTAGCTTTTTAAAGACATGCACTTTGTTTTGCATGAGACATCATATTGTATGGAATGTCAAGTTTCTCCACAGGCAGAGATGTGATATGATGTGATGTGATGTGATGTCACAACTCACCATCCTCTTTAGGTTGAACATTCTCATTCATTACCTGACTTTTTGGTTGAAAATTTATTCTATTACTACTTATTGTGAGACACACATACAATGCTCAATATCTCAATTATAAATGCCTCCAAACGGTCCAACCATTGAGTTTACGGTCAAAGTAATTCTTTTTTCAAAATATTGTATTAGTAGTCTTTTTTTTTCTAAATAATTATATTAAACTAGTTTTCCATGTTTTGAAAATTACATTCATCAAATATGGTTTAAAATTATCTTTAAACCTTATTAATCAACTATCATTTTAAAAAATGAACCTTAAAAGTTAAAATTGTAATTGATATATGCAATTTTAAAATTAATTTTGAAACCATAATTGGTGAATGCAATTTTCAAATTATATGAAAAACTAATTTGGTGTTTATTTTGAAAAAAATACTATTTATATAAGTTTTTTTAAATGAATGCTGACACTTAAACTTGTAACCATTCTTCTCATTTCTCATTTATTTTTCCCTTAATTATATTATGTGACCAATGATATGGTACTAAGAGGAATGAAAACGAGGTGGGTTGGGGATGGGTCCATCGCATCCCAACCCTATGCCATTAATTTAAATTATTTCATATTTCCGTATTGCTTAAAATATTAAACAAACGAGGTAGGTATAGAGGGAAATTATATTGTTTAATTAGAGAAATTCTATTTACACCCTATTTATTTATTTATACACCCCATTACAAATACTTATAAAGGAAAATATAAATTTCTGGCCAAAGCTTTATTTTATTTAACAATCTTTATTTTTAAATCTCTCTCTTGTGTGATTTTTAAATTAATTCATAATGATGTAATTTAATTTTTCATACTGTATCATTTATTTATATTTAATTTAAGAATTAAATAAAAAAATTAATGTAAAAAATTCTTAGGATTTTGAAATCGGACGTGTGAAGTTTCCGATTTTGAAATCAGGATTATTTCAAACGTTTTCGTATTTGTATTTAGATAAGCCAAGCTTTCAGTTTAAATTTCGGATCGTAGGTAGAATTTTAGTTTTAATGTCGGATATAGCGAGCGTGCGGATTTACAAATCAGAATTCATTTTAATTTTCAAAAATTTTTTAAAAATTTTCTAAAATTAGTTTAAGTATATATAAATTATAAAATTTAAGTATATTATATAAATTTATTTATTAATTATAAAATTTAAGTATATTATAAAAATTATTTTATTAATTATAAAAAAATTTCATATATTATATAAATTATTTTAATACTTATAAAATTTAACTATATGGGGTGTAAGGAGCGTACGTTGAGAAAGTAAAGTATTAGAATGAGGTGCAAAGAGTATATTTTGGGGTTTACTTAGGGGTGTATATAGAACCTCTCTTATAATTAATATAGATAAATAAGATGTTATATCGTTTATAATTTTGATATAAATGAAATTATTTTTTTATACCATCAAAGTGGTTAGAGCAGGACTGAACAATATTCGATCAAAAATGTGATTACATTAGTCTTATACATGTCCTATTAGTACAATTGGTAAATTGAGCCTACCCCACTCGAAATTAGGACTTATTCGGGTTGCTATTTTTTGACTCGAAAAACCGAGTAAAATTTGACCCAATCCAGTTTGGGCTCAACCCAACCGAATCAATAGCTTTATAAGGCATTGGAGCCCGACCCACCCGAAACCAGGGCCAGGCCAGACGGCTATTTTATTGTCCCGTCCCACCCGGATTGCCGACTCTACCTGTTAGGATTGGGGCGGAACCCGATAAAACCCGCCCGGCTGATAGCATCTGTTTTCATCACATGGGCCGCATTTCCAGAAACAAAAAGCTAGGCCCGTTCGGAAGTGGTCAGGTCCATAGGCTCACATATTAAAACCCTAGACCCATGATAAGCCCAAGGCGCGAAGCTGAAAAACCCTAGAAAACGTCTAGGGTTTGCATACTACTGCAGATTCAGCCACACTTTAGAGTCCGCAGACGACATCTCCGAAAATGGGAAAACTAGAAAATTTTCCATGGCGAGGTCAGTTGGGTGATGGCTAAATTTTAATTGTCTGTTGTGGATCCGAGCCACACTTTAGTCTGGAGACGACATCTCCGAAAATGGGAAACCTGGAAAATTTTCCATGGCGAGGTCAGTTGGGTGATGGCTAAATTTTAATTGTCTGTTGTGGATCCGAGCCACACTTTAGTCCGAGACGACATCTCCGAAAATGGGAAACCTGGAAGTTTTCCATGGCGAGGTCAGTTGGGTGATGGCTAAATTTTGGTGTCTGTTGTGGATCTAGGCCACACTTTGAATCGGAGACGACATCTCGAAATGGGAAACCTAGAAAATTATTCATGGCGAGTCAAATGGGTAATGGCTAGAATTTTGGTGTCTGTTGGATCTGAGCCACACTTTACGTCTCCGAAAATGGGAAACCTGGAAAATTTTTTCCATGGCGGAGTCATTGGGTAATGGCTAAATTTTATTTGTCTGTTGTGGATCTGAGCCACACTTTAGTCCGGAACGACACGTCTCCGAAAATAAGAAACCTACAGAAAATTTTCCATGGCGAGTCAGTTGGGTGTGGGTAATGTTGATTTTGTGTTGTGGGTTTGGTTGATTGCAGCTGGCCAGGCTGGTTGGCTAAAGTATTTGCCTGGCGGTAAGTTAAGACGACGCATATATTGAGAAAATGGTGGGGCACAATAACCGAGCTCTTGACTGCCTTTGGAGTTTGAGCAGAGCAGGATTGATGGGATTTGCTCTACATTTCCACCTTTGTTTTTATTCCATACCACTGTTTTTTAATATTGTCTTCTAGAAAGTTTTTAAACACAAATAACACACTATAAGGGTTATAGAAAAACTCTTTTTTTGTTATTTAAATTTAGGGCATGTTTCTATTTTTTTTAAAACTTTTTTATATTCTGAAAAAACAAGGAAAATTAGAAAAACATATTTTTTTTAAAAACATAAAGAAAAACATAAATGATAATTTAAAAAAACTGAAAAAATAGTTTTCAGAAAACACATTTTGTACCGCTGTACTAAAATAATTTTTGAACGAGGCAAGAACGAGTCTGTGTTTGAAAACTCTTTTGTTCTTTAAATTTAGTATTTTTTTAATATTTTTCAGATTTCAGAAAAAAAAAAAAAAACCCGGAAACCAACTATGTTTTTTTTGTGTCCTTGTTTTGAGAATATGAAACAGTGTTTAAAAGCAATAAATGAACCGGCCTAAACATGTTTTCTTATTTTTTTTATTTTTGAAAATGAAAACAGTTTTCAAAACTAAATATAAATAGACCTTAGTTTCTTTTATTCTCGTTTAAATAACCCCCGAGTCTTAGAAAATGCAGGGGACCACTGTCCAGTTGGTATTGAAAATTAGGGTTAGATTGTGTTTGGATGCAGTCTTGTGTTTGAAGATTCGAGCCAAACATGCAATTCTTGCACCATTGACTTCTCTGGATCATTGTTTCTTTTTTTCCTTTTTGTTAAATGTGTTTTTTATTGGGAGATTTGTGTTTCTGTGCCATTGCCAGTTAGACTAGTTTTGGAAGTATGCTTGTGGGCAATCCATTTGGTCAAGTCTATCAAACTCTTTGACGATATACTTTTTTGGGTTTTGAAAAAAAATAAAGAAAATAAACGGTGGGGTATTGATTAGTTTGTTTGGTGGGTGCTTGGTGAATGCAAATTACAAAATGACTCTTTCTTTTGACCAGTTCTTGTAGATCTCATGAACCTCGTGTACTTTCTATTCACATTGGAACAATATTATCTATTTTGATTTTGTTTTTAGGCTTTTCAATCTTTCATTTTTATTAATCGTAGATGTCTTGAAACGGGTCAAATTACCGTGTACATATGGAAAACAACATCAAGTCATGTCGTATCTAGTGCTCATCTTCATTAATCATCTGCAGTCGAAAAGCCTTAAGAGCGTTAAAGGCTCTATCTGAAAATAGTGTGATAATCGCGGGCAGGAATGGATTAAGCGGAGAAAAGATCCAACCATCTTATTTATACGTTAAATGGTTTTGTTCATACTTATTAACTCATAATCCTTTATTTTTAATTTATATGGTTTGGGTTCACCACATTTTTTTTTTTTGGTTGAGCATTGAGCCTAAACCCTGACCTGACACTAGGGCCAATGATTCAATGAGGTTTTCGTGGAAGCTTGGATTGTAAACTGAACTCTCTGTTTGGTTAATGAGAAAAAAAAAGGAAAAAAAAAAAAAATACATAATCTGGGAAACTCCAAATGGTGGCTGTGAGTTGTGGTATACATAACATAAGACTGAGTCAACTTCTGCAAATCTGCCATATTTCATTGCCCATTAGATAGGGTTCTAAAGCTAATGTTTTCACTAAAACAGTTGTCAAAATAAAATATCAATTGTTTCTTGAATATATCCTGACATAGATAATAATAACTTAAGACCTTCAAAATATTTAAAGTAAACAAACATGTTTTCAAAGTTTGTTATAATTTAAAAACCGTTCAACAGGTCTCACCGAAAACCAAGCCCCTCTCTCCTCCTCGCAGTAGTCAGTAGAAATGTTTATAACAAGAAACAGAGCAGAATAATAGAAGCAAATAACAAATTGCCTATACGCTTTCACATCATGTCAAAGGTTTGAAAACGTATCCTTATCCACTTGGTCGTATAAAAACAAATTTGAAAAAGTGCTCCCTCGTTTTATGTTTCATACCCTAGTTTGCTGCTATACATGATGTTATTTGCACTTCATTTTTATTTTATTTTATATATTTTAATTATTAATTTCTAAAAAAATTAGCCTTTTTACAGCTAAGAAATTATTTAGAAATATTTTGAGTTTTGTTATTTAAAAAAAAAAAACCTATATAGCTACATATTTGAAAAAAATGTTCCAAATTAGTATATGACTTTAGCTTTAAAACTACTTGAGTACAAATGGTTTTAACTTAAAAAAAATTCAAAACTGTTATCACTAATATAATAAATTTTTTTGAAAATTTTATTTGGGATAAGGTCAATATTTTTGGTGTGGTATTTAAGTGAGATTACAAAAACTTATGGAATATTATGGATTATATGGAAAATTTAGAATAAAATCTAGATTATTGGACCAGGTGTCTCTCAGCTCTGTATTATGGTAAAAAAGTATAAGATAGTAAATTCAAAATCAAAATTTGGTATAAAATATGAGGTGTAAAGTGTATAAAAGATATGATGGGAATGAGATTAATTTTTTCTGCTTGATCCGCGTAACGTAAAGTATATTGTTGCGAAAAAAAATCGATTTGAAAAAAAAAAAAAGTGGACTTATCTCAAAAAAAAAAAAAAAAAAAGTGTGGACTTTTGTCATAAATGAAGTATTAAATATTAATTCCCCCTATTATAATAGGACTGTAATAATTAGAATAAATAAAAATAAATAAATAATCAGAGAAGCCAAAATGGATTTTTGAAAAAAAATTGGAGAATTTTTAGTTTAAAGGCATTCAGGTTCAAGAGGACTTTTTTCTCTCTCATCCGCCACAGAAAAGGGAGAAAAGCCGCGAGTATGAACAACAAATCAGACACAGCGACAATGAAACCATGAAACTAAAAATTAGATTGTTCGGACAAATAGTATCTTTCTTTTTTTCTTTTTTGGGGGCGTATTGTGTATCGTAATCGTGTTCATCGGAAAAAAAAAAAAAAAAAATTGGGAATTGTAGGTGCTGGTGGGCATCTTTGGTTTCTCAATATTTCCGATCATTCAATCGATTTTATGTGAATACAGAAGGAATTGGATTATGGGTGTCAAGGGTTTTCACGAGTTATGATCGCATGGCTGCCTCGAAGATCTGATTGCGGTGCTGAATTGTGATTCAAGGTAATCAAATTACCCGTTTCCTTCATGAATTTATTTTTTTCTTCCATTTGGCGCTTGAATGAATCTAAACTTGAATGAGGGTCCTGTGGAAGTTATGATATGTATCGGGTTTTGATTGTTTGTGCAATTCGAAGATTTGGCGGGGTGTTTAGTTGATCGTTGCCGAAAAAAGTAGTTTTCGTTTTAAAAAAGACTGTTGGATTTTATTGTATTTTTATATTATTGGTAATGGATCAATTCCGCGTGAGAGCAATTTGTGGCGGATGATTCTGAGTTGGGTCCTTAAAGGAACCGTGTTTTAGTTTCAGGCTGCGTTTTGGTGGTCCAGCTGTAAGGTTTTAAAATGATTTGATTCATTTAATTTCTTCTTATTGTTATATTAATCAATTTCGTGATTAAGGCAGGCTGTTGTTTACCTTCAACCGTTGTTTGGAGATCGTGGAAACTCTGACTTTCCATCCTATGATTTTCCGTTCAAAGTTTGAATAATGTTCTGAGATAGGGTTTCGGGTAAAATGGGATTGGATTAAGGACTTCTCGCGCTTCAAATTTAGGACTATGGCTGATGCGTCTTGATCATTTGAGTTTTTCTTATTGGCACTGTTCTGGACTTGTGAGTCATGCACCGTCAGTTACTATTCCAGGGGTTTGATTCCTTTCTTATTGGTGTTACTCTTCATTTCTGGGACTTGGTCTGAGGAGTGGCAAATGAGCATTTCAGGATGAGTGGGGGGGAGGAGGAGTACTTGTCGATGGATGCCCCGAACAAGTCATTCTCTGACACTAATAGCATTGTGAAATCCTGGATTATAGGCAGGCTGAACCAGCTAATGTGTCAAAGGGACTTTGGATGCCCTGATCAGAGCTGTAGAGTATGCTACCAGGCCGATTCGCAGTTTACAGTATTTAACCGTAGACACCATTGTCGACACTGTGGGCGGGTGTTCTGTGCCAAGTGTACAACAAACTCAGTTCCTGCCTTCTTCAGATCCAGGACTCGGGAAGAGTGTGAAGATTCGGGTCTGTAATTTCTGTTTCAGTCAATGGGATCAGGGCCTAGCCACTCTTGATAATGGTATCCAGTTTCTCAGTCTGGATATCAGTACTCCATCATCAGCGACAAGTGTGGTTAGCCCTAAATCTACTGAAACCGCTAACAGTAGCTGCATTACACTTGGTTCAATGTCATACCCAGTTGGACCTTATCAACGTGTTCCTTACAATTCAAATCTCAGCCCACGTCAATCATCACTGATAGAAAACAAGCATAGAGGCAAGGCATTGACATGGTAGTATCCTGAGGCAACAATCCCATTGCAACATGGGGGACCGTCTCAAATCAATGCGGATATTTCACAAACAGGTTTCTCCCATCTTGTTTATTTTTCATGTTTTTTGCTCAAGAATATTTTGCTGGCTCAGCAACTTCTAACTTTTTGCTTAGAGTTTCTTTCCCGATCATCCAAAATAAAAATAAAAAAATAGAAAAAAAAGAAAGAAATTATGTTTATTCTACTTAGGCATGCCTGGTCTCCTGAGGGCAGAAAATGATAGCTTCCTATTCAGACAAATGATCAAGTGCTTCTTATTTATGACATGTTAAGAGTTTAAGATACATAGAAAGTATAGTGCTTCTCATATATTCCATTGACTAGCACTATGATATAATGACTCAAGGCCTTAGAGCATGTTGATGCGATAAACATAACTAAGTTAACAATATGCCCCATTCCTTTTAATGTGGTGCACATTCCCATCATGTAGAAGAACAAGAATTCTTTGCTGGTTTTTTGAAGGACTGTCCTCGTCTGTTATTTGATTGCTCGTATAGCATATGATGGTACTGCACCAGCACTCAGTCTGCAGCAATTTTGTCAGACTGCTTGTTGACACTCTCTTACCTGATAAACTGGCTATACGGTGCTCCAGGGCATTACTCAAAACAAGGATCAAATATCTGAGCCTTTTCTTTTGCTGGTTCATATGGTCATGCTTATTCATAAGTCAAAATGAAAGTACTTCTTTTCTCACTCCCAAACTTCTTCCTGGCCTGCTCCACTTTGTCCTCATATTTGCTTTCTTTTGCAATCTTCACGTCATTATACCTCCTCTTATCCCCATGGAACCTTCCAACTAAAAGTTGCTTATTTTTGCATAAATAGAATATGCATGTATTCATCTCCTACCTGAAATAACTATACTGTGGTAATATATAACCTATTCTATTGAGCTGTATGCTTTTGAGTAAGATTGCTCAATTGGCAGTTGAAGCTGTAGGTGTTATTTCAATTCACAATTTGATGTATATCAAATTGGAGTCCACTGATCGGATGGCCTGGATCAATGGGTGAACCATGAAGGATGGAGTTATTCATTTGCATGTTAGAATAGGATATTTTTAGTTTACTAGTGTTTATACCCTGTCTTTAGAAGTTGTGAACTGGGTATGATTTGAGTAATTTTGCTTTCTTATTCTCTTTTATCAGGAGTGATGATGAGGATGATGAATATGGTGTTTATCGCTTAGATTCAGGAACAAGTCATTTTCCACAGGCCAATCATTTCTATGGTCAAGTTGACTTTGATGGGATTGATAATGACTATGGATCACGTAAAGTTCATCCCAATGGGGAAGATTCAACACAAAAGTTTAGGCAGCTCTCTCCTTTGCACCATAGTTCTGATTCACAGGGTTTGGAAGGAAACCAACTGGTGGTAAAGAAGGAAGATGGACATGATATTGGAGATGAGTGTGAAGCACCTTCCTCTTTGTATGCTGCAGAGGATGTTGACTCAGAACCTGTAGATTTTGAAAACAATGGAGTTCTCTGGCTCCCCCCTGAACCGGAAGATGAAGAAGATGAAAGGGAAGCTCTCCTGTTTGATGATGATGATGATGGAGAAGGAGCAGGAGAGTGGGGATATTTACACCCTTCAAGCAGTTTTGGAAGTGGGGAGTATCGCAATAGGGACAGATCTACTGAGGAGCATAAGAAAGCAATGAAGAATGTAGTTGATGGGCATTTTAGGGCTTTAGTGGCTCAGCTTTTGCAAGTTGAGAATCTTCCTGTAGGTGAGGAAAATGATGAAGAGAGCTGGTTGGAGATAATTACATCATTGTCCTGGGAAGCCGCTACACTTTTAAAGCCTGACATGAGCAAGTGCGGAATGGACCCAGGCGGATATGTGAAGGTGGAAATCTTGGCTTAAGGAGCGCTGTGAGAGGTAAATATTCTGATAATTTATGTCATTTTTCATATGGTATCCATCATGATGCTCTCTTCCTCATTCTTGCTCATAAACTCCTTGATCTTGCACTGGAAATTTTACATACCCTGCACTTGTTGTATATATCAACTTCTTTCCCTTCAATGAAGAATTTGATTACTTTTCTTACAGTGTGGTCATCAAAGGAATTGTTTGTAAGAAAAATATAGCTCATCGGAGAATGACATCAAAAATAGAGAAACCAAGGTTGTTGATACTTGGAGGAGCTCTCGAGTACCAGCGGGTTTCCAACCTCTTGTCA
Organism: Tetrastigma voinierianum; assembly: GCA_016808115.1. NCBI lineage: Eukaryota > Viridiplantae > Streptophyta > Magnoliopsida > Vitales > Vitaceae > Tetrastigma > Tetrastigma voinierianum. The sequence continues at coordinate 13,435 of JAEQBH010001564.1, read as the reverse complement.
AGTTTTGATACTTTGTTGCAGCAGGTTGTGATCATTTACCTTTCCACATCAGCTTGCTACTTATACCTGGGAATGTTAATAGTAGAGATAAAAGTTCTGTGACCTGGCATACTTTATTTTAGTCACTGGTTGTTAGTGCATAGCAAGGAAATATGTTTATTTGTGGATTTTTATTTTACTAAGGTTTACATACTTTACAGGAAATGGACCATTTGAAGATGGCAGTTGCAAAGATAGATGCACACTTCCCTGATGTCCTTCTAGTTGAGAAATCAGTTTCTCGATTTGCGCAAGAGTACCTTCTCTCAAAAGACATCTCACTTGTTCTTAATATTAAGAGGCCACTTTTGGAGCGAATAGCCCGATGCACAGGTGCTCAAATTGTCCCATCAATTGATCATCTCTCATCACCAAAGTTGGGGTACTGTGACTTGTTCCATGTGGAAAGGTTTCTGGAAGCATGCTTTTTCTTTCGACAGGGTGGGAAGAAATTGGTGAAAACATTGATGTATTTTGAAGGCTGCCCAAAGCCATTGGGTTGCACTGTAAGTTCAAACTTTCTGTGCTTGTGGAAAGTACTTAAATTTGTTAGTAGTGGCCCACACGATTGGACCTTTTTAATTACTAAGTTGATTTGATAGACCTTCTACATAGAATTCATCTGGCTCTTTTCTTTCTATTTGTTGCAGATTTTAATTAGGGGTGCTAATGGGGATGAATTGAAGAAAGTGAAGCATGTAGTCCAATATGGAATTTTTGCAGCCTATCACTTGGCTCTGGAGACATCTTTTCTTGCCGATGAAGGAGCTTCGCTTCCAGAACTCTCGTGAATTCTCCTATAAATGTGGCACTTCCAGATAAACCATCAAGTATTGACAGGTCCATTTCAATGGTACCAGGTTTTACTGTTGTTCCTAGTGAAAGGCAACAGGAATCTCAGCCTAGTGATGATGCACAAAAATCCAACAGTGTCCCTCCACAGACGAGTTCCACATTTCTCCAAATGGAAATGGCATTGTCACCTAGGTTGCCATGGTCCCAGCACCCAATACCTGCCTATTTCAAGCTCCCATTAATTCTGACTTTCTCCTTCGCTTTTATACGTCAAAGCAAGAAGGTTCAGATTCTTATCATTGTAATATCCTTCCTTGTCATGCATTTGAGAAGCGAAAATAGATTCCTTGGAATCATTGGAGGTGAGGATTTTGCAAACAATGTCGGTGAAGCACATGTATGATCATATCAGTTTTAGAGATTATGAGTCTTTAGAGACAATAGGAAGGTGCTGTGCCAACAGTAGCCAAAATGATTATATGATGCAACTGTTACAAATAAGCTAGGTACCTCAGAGATGATATCCTTGCAACAAGATATTAAAAACCATCATGAAGACCAGGATCATCAAAGAAGAATTTCCTCCATGCCTTCTGACCATCAGAGCATTTTGGTTTCTTTGTCATCACGATTGTGTGTGTGGAGAGGACTGTCTGCAGAGATCCCATCTCTTTCGCATCAAATACTATGGCAATTTTGATAAACCTTTGGGGCGGTTTCTACGAGACCATTTATTTGATCAGGTAATGTTTCTCTCTCTCTCACAAATTTTCACACTCAATAGAAAAATTGTAACATAGTGTAAGACTGAGGAAGCTTTTGTTATCAGAGTTTCCGCTGCCGTTCTTGTGAGGTCACCATCAGAAGCACATGTTCATTGTTATACTCATAGACAAGGTACCCTCACGATTTCCGTGAAGAAACTGCCAGAATTTCTCTTACCAGGTGAAAGGGAAGGAAAGATCTGGATGTGGCACAGGTGCTTGCGGTGTCCACGAAATAATGGTTTTCCTCCAGCGACCCGAAGAATAGTGATGTCTGATGCTGCTTGGGGTTTATCTTTCGGGAAATTTTTGGAGCTCAGTTTTTCAAACCATGCGGCTGCCAGCAGGAGGTGGCAAGTTGTAGTCATTCCTACACAGAGATTGTCTTCGGTTCTATGGGTATTTCTTCTTCTCCCAATTTCTTTTACTTGTCAAAGATTACATAAACTCAAGCATTGTCTAGAGCTCTTGTTTCCTATGGAGGACCTGAGCAAAAATGGATTTAAGCTGATCCTGGAAATTTCTTTATGCCATTTGTGTGGCATTTATGGATGAGTTCGATGAACCCTGATGTTTTAACTAATCTTGTCAATTATTATCAACTCCCAGTTTGGATATTTCACATAGATTAGAGTGAATGGGCCTGGGAAAAATCAAATTGGTATTGTTGTAATCATCATTCGACAGGTGAGATTTATAATCTGGTTCTTACCTTGGATGGGAATGATTAAAAAGCAAAAAAGTTATATTTTCCATTCATTAACGTGCACAATATCCATCCCAGAATTACTTCACATCTGTTCCTCTGTTACAATCTTGATGTCACATATCCCCCTCCCATCTGCCTCAACTTTTCACTGGCTGTTTTTACATCTGCAGATTTGGGAAGATGGTTGGCAACACAACCACCTTCAGTTGATGTTGATTCAGTCTGCCTTCCTCCCTTCAAGCCCAATTCAACTATGAGAATCAGTGGATACAAAAGAGCAAAAGGAGGTGCAATGATTAATATTTTATTATTTGTGAAGTCATTTGAAATCTCACTGGTCCTCAATGATCTAATTATCTAGTTAAACGCAGGTGGTTGACCGAGCAGGAACTACTATTTTATAGGTACACAAGCATGCTATCGGATTTCAGAAAAAAGACATGGGGTTGGGTTGATTACTGAGTCAAGGCTCCAAATTTCTGAATTAGAAGGCATGCTACAAAAGGAGAAGGCAGAGTTCGAGGTGAGGGACTAGGTTTTGTATTAAGCTTCATCCAGCCTTGGTAACAGAAATTTTGTTTCCTAGAGGCTTTATAATTGCCACCAATGCATATATCTAGGTGACACAAGTTCGTACCCAGATGGTCAGAGGTCCTGAACCCAGTAATTACATATATATTTACTCCGTGAAATGAAGCAATCAATAGTGATCTTTCCAGTATGTGCTTCCTGTATTATGTCATTAGTTCTTCTTGTAAACTCTTTTGATTGATCTTCAATTGGTTTTTATTTGCATGAGAGCAAGACATTGTTTGGTTATCTTAATGTGCATAGCTTTGTTAATGATATTTCCTTTGGTTTTATATTTTCATGTTTGCTGCAGCATTATCCTGTTTGAAGTGAAAATGACATCTTGAATTTTTGTTAGTATGTTGAAGATTTTATGTTCTAGAACCCAAAAATGTAAAAGATTGGAAATTCTTATAATGCTCCCAATTTAAACCTTAGTGCTTTTATTGTCTGGATTCTAATTGATTCTAATTTGACATTGTTTTAGGAATCACTCCAGAAAGCCATTAGTAGGGAAGCTAAAAAGGGCCAACCTCTTGTTGATATTCTCGAAATCAATAGACTACGAAGGCAGCTACTCTTTCAATCTTATATGTGGGACCACCGCTTGAGATATGCAGCTAGTTTAGAAAAATATGTCATGGATGATCCTAAGTGAATCCATTTCAGAATATGAGGAGAAACCCAGCTACTAGTGACCAAACATTGACATAAACAGGCCTATTAAACCGGACAAGGGCTTTAGTGCTTGTGACTCTCTTGTTGTGGATGAAAAGCTCAATAAGGACGCTAATCAAGGAGGGGGAATTTGCAGCCTATCTGGCCCAAATGACACTGTTTATCTAGGAACAGACATGTTTCAAGATTCGAATCATAAGGAAGACGACCAAGTTAATCTTCCTGCAGGCAGCAACATCTGTGATCAACTGGATCCTCTGGAATCTGGGTTAATTGTTCGCAGGGCCCTCTCTGAGGGGCAGTTCCCAATTGTGGAGGATTTGTCACACACCCTTGATGCTGCATGGACGGGAGAAAATCACCCAGGAACTGGCACACCCAGGGATAATACCTGTGCACTTCCTGATTTGGCCTTGGGAGACTCTTCAAAATTCACATTAGTTGTGCCAGAAAAGTTGGAGTTTGAGAGATCATGCAGGCGAGCGGACTGGGCTCAAGGTAACCCTTTTCTCTGTCGTCCACTACTATCTGCTAAAGAGTCAAGATACCATTGAAGGTCAGCCAAACTGGTCAGGAATGTCATTTCTAAACTACTCGAGCATTCAACAAAATTTTTTGGGAGTGCTCAAAAACTGATACACTTGGTGAGTATAACCCTGTCTATGTCTCATCATTTCGGAGTTGGAACTGCAAGGTGGGCCCCTGGGCTGCTTCTCCCTGTTGGTTAATGATACTGTCATTCCAGTTTATGACAGTGAGCCCACAAGTATTATCTGTTATGCATTGGTTTCACCACAATATCATGCTCAATTGTCAGATGAGGGGGAAAGGCCAAAAGACATTGGAGAATCTATGAGTTCTTTCTCACTGTCTGATTCCATGAATTATCAGTCTTTCCTTTCTTTTGATGAAACAGCCTCTGAAGCTTCAAAAAGTTTTAGCTCAATAGATGACAGCTTTTTATCCATGTCTGGTTCACGTAGCTCCCTGGTTTCAGACCCATTCTCGTATGCAAAGGCTTTGCATGCCAGAGTCTTCTTTTCAGATGATAGCCCTCTTGGTAAGGTGAAGTATACAGTGACTTGTTACTATGCAAAGCGGTTTGAAGCCTTAAGAAGAATTTGTTGCCCATCCGAGCTGGATTTCTTGAGGTCTCTTTGTCGTTGTAAGAAGTGGGGAGCTCAGGGTGGAAAGAGCAATGTCTTCTTCGCAAAATCATTGGATGATCGGTTTATTATTAAACAGGTTACAAAGACAGAGCTGGAATCATTTATAAAATTTGCTCCTGCATATTTCAAGTACCTATCTGAATCAATCAGCACAGGAAGTCCAACATGCTTGGCAAAGATTCTGGGGATTTACCAGGTATTTCCTGAGGTCTTCAAATGCCAATTAGACTAGATTTTTTCCCACATTTACTTGACATTTGCTGAGATCTACCACCGATATTGAAATGCTGGTAACTTTACTTTGATTACCTTTCATAACTTGGCATGGATTTTTTTTTGGCTTTCCCGCCTAGGTTTATTTTATGAAGCAATGCAGGGCCTGGCTCTGATTAATTGGGTGTTTTGGTATGCATATTGGTTGCGAGTGACTTTGCATTTTGTAATTAATCTAACCATTATACCTTATTATCTCAGAGTTGGTGAGAATGTTCCAATAAAAAAATTCATCTACTAATTCTTATTAACATAAAAATATCGTAATTTATTGTCAATCCTTTGTAATTTGTGTTTTGAATATTGATTATTCATTTAAGTTGGCTGTGTCATATGATGGCTTCTAATTTTGGATGCTTTCCCGTGGTCCTACCATATATGTTGTATCATCCTTGTCATAACTCAAATCTTATGATGTTTGTGAAGGTGGTTTTTAAGATGATTAAGCTGGTTTTGTGTTGGGAAGATGCAGTTCTTCAATTGTCATTGTACTATCTCCCGTATTCCGAGAATCAACAACGGTCTTTTGATCAATATAGTTACACTTATAACAAAAATAGATAACATTATACAGAACCTAATTTTTTTTCTTTCTTTCTTTCAATTATATTCATTATAGACCTTTTGAAGCTGCGGTATAGAAATTCATTATACTGATATCTCCATCTACACTGACTTTGTCTTCTTGTTGTCTTTATATCGGAAGGTTACATGAAGCATGAAAGGAGGGAGGGAATCTAGGATGGATCTTCTGGTTATGGAGAATCTTCTGTTTGGAAGGACTGTGACAAGGCTTTATGATCTCAAAGGGTCTTCTCGATCACGCTACAATGCAGATTCTAGTGGGAACAACAAAGTTCTGCTGGATCAGAACTTAATTGAATCAATGCCAACTTCTCCCATTTTTGTAGGGAACAAGGCAGAAGTGTTGGAGAGGGCTGTCTGGAATGATACTTCTTTTTCTGGCAGTAAGTTTTATAACTGATTTGTGTTGCTCCTAACTCCTAAGAGTCATTATTTAGGCTACATTCCCGATATCAGTAGATTAAATGCTTGTGTCTTGTTAAAGAAATGATATTAAATGTCATCCAAAATCCTGGCGAGCTTTAGGAGAGTTGGTCGTTTAATATGGTATCGAGCTGGTTTGGCGGGAGGTCACGGCCGAACTCGTCTCGTAATTTATTCACTGTTGTTGATTTGAAAGAAGTCATTGAGGGTACCGATTTGGTTGTTTGACTCTCGTAATGCGGTTATGAAGAGTTTGTATGTGAGGAAGGGTGTTATAAACGATATTCGTATTAAACCGTCACTGGTTGAGTTTTAGGAGAGTTGGTCGTTTAACATGGTATCGGAGTCTAGTTTGGCAGGAGGTAAAGGCGTGATGTTCGCGTATTAAACGAAATCCTACCAGGCAGGCTTTTAGGAGTTGATGGTTGCGTAATTATCGGGCGCAGTTTGTGGGAGGTCACGAGTTTAAACCACCTTTCTACAATTAATTTCTTATTTGTTGATTTGAAAGTCCATTGAGGACTTTATTTGGTTTATTGACTCTCATGAATTGTAGGGGTACGCGTGAGGAGATTAGTAAGGAACGAATATTCGTAATAATACGAATCCAGCCAGCTTTTAGGCTTTTAGGAGAGTTGGTCATTTAACATAGTATCGAACTTTAGTTTGGCGTGAGTCTCACCAGGTTTGGTAGCTCTCTGTGATTATTACATTTGTTGATTTCAAAGTCCATAAAGTCTTTGTTGGTTTGTTTGACTCTTGTGCGGGTATAGAGCTGCGTGAGAGAAGGTGTTAAAGACATGATGTGCGTATTGTCCAGAAATGCTACGAGCTTAAAACTTTTAAGGCAGGTTAGTGCGTTTAACATACACTTATAACGTCTCTTTACATTATGCTATTATAGTCTGTTGCTGTAATGGATTACTCATTGCTGGTGGGCGTGGACGAGGAGAAGCATGAGCTAGTTTTGGGGATCATTGATTTCATGAGGCAGTATACATGGGACAAGCATCTTGAAACTTGGGTGAAAGCTTCAGGCATCCTTGGGGGGGTCAGACTCGTCTCCTACTGTAATTTCACCAAGCAATGAAGTTCAGGAAGGCCATGACTACCTATTTTTTGATGGTCCCAGATCAATGGTCACCTGCAACTATAATTCCAAGTAAGTCACAGTCTGATTTATGCGAAGAGAACACACAAGGTGGGACCTCCGTTTAGTTTACTGTGAATTATGTGCTTGTACATTTAGTACATACATTGGTTTTTGGTTTCTTCTTCTTCCATGTATTTTGGTTTCTTCTTCTTCCATGTATTTCCTCATCCTCTTCTTCCTCTTCCTCTGGCACTGCAATTCTTTTGGATAGTTTCATTTTGTATTCTTGTTAAAATAGAAAATTCAAGATTGTTGTTAGAAAGATGAGGAACAAACAAGGCTGTTCAAAGCCAAGAGATTCTTCTAGAGGGTATAATATTGGATGACCTCTGCATGAAATCTTTGTACAAAAATATTTTTGATGTATCCATTTCAATATGTATATGTGATTAATCCATGTGCATTCTTTGTGCTTTGTTTTTGAAGTTTGGTGTCAACTTCCACTACAATCTCCTTTTTCCATTTTCCTTGGAAGAGAGGATGTATTCTTTTTTTCTTTTTTTTTTCTCGCTTCTTGTTAAAGGCGGCCAATGTCGTAGTAAGCCGAATCACATAAATCGAGCTTTTAAAAGAATTAGTCGTTTAACATAGTATCAAAGTTTGGTGTAACAGGAGCTCCTGAGTTTGAGATATTTCTTTGCAATTTGAATCCCCATTTCTTGATTTGAAGTCCATGGAGCCTATTTGGTCAGTTTGACTCTATACATGCGGGTATGGGGAGATAGTGAGGGAGGGTGTTAAAGACATGATATTCGTGATGGCTTCCAGTCACATAGGCACTAAGGAGGTTGATCGTTTAACACCTCCCAAAACCAATCCCAGAGGCCGATTGAATTAAATTTAGATAATTCATAATACCAATACTAATCATGCACTCCTTGTATTGTACCTTTACTTTTTAATCATATCATCGTGTAAGCTCACATACACATACATTAAGAGTATTGTTGGTATGTACATCTTTTTTTAACTGAAAAGGGGAGAAATGAAACAAGAAATAATGGGGATGAAGGGAAGATGTGAAATGGATGTTTTTTTAGAGCAGGATGTCAGGCGGATCCATACATACATAGAAGATGTTATTAAACCATACCACACCCAGATTGATTCTCATACAAGTTGGAGGGACAGTAAGGGTAATAAAGCTTTTCCATATAACACAATTGCACGGTTGCATTCACAAGGCTCAAACCGAGCTAGGCTGAGGCAGATTTGTTAAGTTAGAAAGAGCGCCGTCATGCTGCACTCATGTTCTGATGGTAAAAAGAAATCAGGCTTTGTGTAGAGTGAAATTGAAAGATGCATATTTCAGATTCAAGGGCAAGTGTATATCATTTTACATAAAGAGTTCATGGTTAAAGAAATGGCACGTGCCCATATATTAATAGTAATAGTAATAGTAATACTAATACTATTTTTACATATTCTCTGATCAGCTGTACCCATTCCAGTTGAAATCCTCTGGTAAACCAACAGCAATACCTGCCTCCCCTTTAACCATCCGAAACCAATTTTGTTGAAGACGATCAATGATCTCCGCATCCCTATTATTACTCACACATATCACAACTATTAGTTAGAATTTGGGAAGTGGGTAGTTGTTAATTGTTATTTTAATTTATTACTCAAGACTTTATCTTCATAAAATACCTTGGATGATAGTTTTTCCTCTGAAGCTCTTGGTGTAGACGAGGGCCCTCATCATATCCTTCACAGACTATCTCTCCTTTATCATCTCTGTAACAAACTATACCCTTTGCCTGATCCTCAAAAACCTGTTTCCAATTCAATCAATTCTCTAAATCTTAAGTTTTTGGCAAAAACAAGATATGGGTGTTTCAAGAGTGGATAGAAAGAAAAAAAATAAGTACCTTGTTTCTGAGAGGTTGTGATCTCAATTGCTGGTATTTTGATGACTGAAACCTGGCTGTTGTGTTTAAGCATCACCATGATTCTACCAACAGGCCTCTTGATTGGACAGGATTCCCGAACCATGATTTGAGTGGATGAATAATAACCCATTACAGCCATTGATTGATTCTTCAAAAATACAGAAGAGGAAGAAGAAGAAGAGGAAGAGGAAGCTGAGGAGGAGAGTTGGATGGATCTGTGGAGGAAATAACAGGAATTTAATAGTGGGTAATTGCATTGAAGTGTTCAAGAAACCTATATAAAATTGAAGGGGAATGGAAATGATTGGAGAAGTCTTGTCATGGTGAATTATTTATACATATGGTAATGGGGTTAGGGGTGGGCCTCATCAAATGGAGGCTTATCTTTCGTGCTTGATATCAAAGTAATTAAATGCATAAACTTCTTTTTAAAATATTTACTATATTAGTTTTTTTTGTTTTTTAAAACTGTAATTATCAGGTTAATTTTTAAAATCAAAGTTATTAAATATGATTTTAAAAAGTAAAAAGATTACTTTAATAAATATTTTGAAAAGAAAGTTAATCATTTTTTTTTTCAAAAAAAAAGAATTATTATTTTGGCTTTAAACTCTATGTTTGATGGTGTCCGAAATTTACCCCAATATCGTAGGTTGGTGCCACGACTTTGTGTGTGTTGATACGACTGTTGATGGTGGTAATACCTATCGGCTATCATCATCCTGCTAGTCGACGAATGAATTGGTTAGTGGGTCTATTCCCACCCCATTTCCCACTTTTTTCTATTTATATTTACATACCCACTCAAAACTCTTTCATCTTTTTCTATTATTCTGTATTTTGTATCCTGAATGATTTGCCATATTTCTTTTCTTCTATCCAAATGGTTTATAGACCTCAAAAATTTGGATAATTTTTGGTTCATGTTTTAAATTTGTTTTCTGTCTGGCCGGTTTAAAACAAAGAAAACATTGTTCCGATGTGTTTTCTGAAAATCTGTATTTTTCATAACAGTAAAAAAAAAAAAAAAAAAACTGGGACCAACACGTTTTTCTTATTATTTTTGTTTTTAAGAACAAAAAATAATATTTTTTTTTACAAACCAAACATGCCTGACTTTAATCTGATATGATTATTATTTTTTTGATAAACTTACTTTTCATTTGCATTATAACATTCTGTTGTATTTTATTTTGCAGCTGAAAACTTGGTCTACTTCGCATACATATCCAATCTTTTGCTCCCATGAAAACAAGGCCTCTCATTAAAAAAAGAATCATTGTTTATTAATAGACATTGGAGATTGGCTGTGATCATCCATACATATGCTACCTTTTTCATGCAAAAGATTTCACCAGTGAACATTTTATGCTTTTTCCATCTTAGTTTTACTTCCCCCATCATTATTTTATGTTCATGGGTGTCTTTCGTTTTCTTGTAAAGTATGGGTTAAAGCGACAGATCCAGTACTGTTGACTGTGTGCTGTTTTTCCTTAGCCTGTTTACAAAGTTGTCGTCGTTTTCAAATCAATTGATTGACACATAAAAACGAAACTGTTTTTCTTATTTGAAAAAGATATGTATTCTATGATCATATTTGATGAATTCTTAGAGGAGAAGAAATATCCTCCTCCCACCATTTTTTGACGTTTACCAAACAATTGGGTTTCTAAGAACCTTTGTGGGGTGCATAAAAATTGGATATCACTTATCAGTCCATCTTGACTACTAGTAAATGTTGTGGACTTGGCATAGAAAAAAGGGTTTGGTTATAAAAAGGTAGTAATCATATAAGAGCGAGTTTTATATTATTAGATAGTGATTTTATTTAACAGTTATCATGTTTTTATCGGATAAAATTTTAAACTCTACGTAGATCTTAAGGATAAAATCGGTTATTTAGCGATTATAAAACTTGTTGCCGTATGAAGCAGAGAACTTTATAATGAACCATAAAAAATCATGCAAAGAGTAAAAGGCATAACGGTAACAACACACATCGGCTATAATAATGGCAACTATCTCTATTTTTTTTTTGTGTTGGGTCATAAGGTGTTATGAGCATCCATTGTGCACATATGAAATATGTTTTTAAGTCATATCATATCAAAACTAATCTTTATATGAATCGAGAGGGATTATAAGGATGGTAAAATTTTATTACATAACATAGTTGCATTCCCAATACTCGTATTCAAGACCATTGATTAAGTAAAGACCCTAACCATTTCAGCGATATGTTTGATGGTTTTAATTCTTGTTTTTGAGAGGAGTAAAGTTCTTTTTATCTTCAATTTTTTCTTTATAAAATGTTTTTTGTTGGTAGTATGAGAGGGAACTAATAGTCTAATATAGAAGTATGTTGTTAATTTTTGTTTTAATATTTATGGGTTAGCCCTTTAAAGTTTAGCTGAGTGGTAAGATTGTATATTACGATTTTATAATACTTGAGATATATTGTAAAGAAAATAGATATAAACAAAAATTATGGCTTAAAGAAATTTGATATATCGACATACTTTTTAGTAAAATTCAAAGTTTTTTTTGAGAACGGTTCATTTTAAATTACAACAATATAGTAATCTATTAAAAAAGTTTGAATAATAATTCGTCGTCTCTTATGTAAGACTAGCGCTTTGATAGGACTTATTGACATTAAATTTAAAGTTATTATTGACCCATAGAAAAACTTAAATATAAATCTGAAAATAACTAGTCAATGACAAATTAGGTATTAAAAGGTTCTGAAATTAGTTCTAAATGTAAAATGCAAGTTTTACTTATAATAAAAACATTTTTGTATTGCAACTTCCAAATAAAAAGACTTAATTGCACCGCCTAATGTCAGCAACAATTAAGTATTGTATCCCAAGCAAGGCTACTTTTTTTTCTTTTTTTTTTTATTAATAATAGATTATGGGTTTAGGTTCAATTGGTACCTTAAATTAGTATTAGAATACATATCACAATTTTGAAGACTAAAAAAAAATGTGTTAAGAGAGTTCTAATAATCCAAGTCAACTTTATATATTTCCATTGTCCTTGTTGAAGATCAGCCTAAAAAAAATTGACTGTTCAAAAGCTTTATTATGTATACATGTGTTGATACACATGATCAGTCCACTATAAGCAAAATTGGTGGCGATAAGTTAAAAAAACCAAAAGGAGCCATGTAGATGGAATAAAATTATGAATTTTGGATTCAAAAGCAATGATTGTTGGGTAATGATGCTCATAGCTATGAAGCAGCTCTATAAATTGCAGTATCATTGACGACTTTTACTCAGTTTATATTGATTATCGTATATTCAAATTGTTTATGGTGATTATATTAACCTGTTGATAAATTAGTTATATTATATCAATCCATATGAAACAACATAGATTAACTTATTTTATATATATATATATATATATATATATATATATATATATATATATATTATTAGAGTTAAATATTGATAAATTAATTATAATTTATATTATTTTAAATTATTAAATTAATAAACGGATTACATATATGTATCGTGTCATTCTATTACTAATTAAATTATATTTAAATTTATTATTTCTAAATCGTTTATTATGTTATTCTATTACTAATTAGATTGTCTTCAAATTTGTTATTTATAAGTCGTTTATTGTTGAGGTAGTGTTCAAATTGACAAAAACATTAGAAAACCTGCTATAGACATGCGGAAACACGAGTTGCCAACCCACAGCCTATGGCCCATGGACTGAATATAGAGTTAATAAAAAAAAAAAACAAAGAAGAAGCTTCCTAGAAGAATTCAAAATAAACAATGATGGGCTTAGGGATTTTAGATTTGTTTAATTTTATATTGGGAGAGTAAGGGGGAGTGAATGAAGACTGAAGAGAGTGCTTTTTTATTTTCTTCCCAGTTTTCCAGTTTTCACCTCCCAAGGGGGGCTCATACTATTCTTTTGATGGAAGTACCATTTTTTTTGTCTTGTTTCTGTAAGAAAAAGGAGTAGTACCCGTACGTGACTGTAGAGTGTAGAGTGTAGAGTGTAGAGTGTAGAGTATAGAGTATAGAGCGTTGTCATTTTGATTCTTTGAAGCAGCAGATGGGTTCTCCATGTGAGCCCTCTCTCTCGAACTGTATTTTAGACCTTAATTCTTAGCAGTCAATGCTTTTTCCTTCTTTGGCATTACTGTTCAACTGCCTCCTCAGTCACTTACCTCAACTTCCTCTCTCTCTCTCTCTCCCTCTCTCCCTCTTTTTTCAATATGATTCTTCTGAATCTCATACATATCCCATCACCACCACCCCAGGTTCCAAATAACCATCTCCTCCTCACTGCTTCTTTCTTTTCTTTTTTTTTCTTTCTTTTTTTAATTTTTTCTTCTTTCACCTCACCCC